>AP025043.1:21492688-21571240 GCA_036186865.1 Eustoma russellianum | reverse complement strand
TGAAGAAAATTAGAAGCGATAGAGGAGGTGAATTTAAAAATAAAGATATGATTGCATTTTGTGAAGAAAAGGGTATTAAACATGAATTTTCACCACCTAGAACACCTCAATTAAACGGCGTGGTAGAAAGAAAGAATAGGACACTACAAGAAATTGCAAGAACAATGTTATGTGAAAATAAACTACCTAAATTCTTGTGGGCAGAAGCTGTAAATTGTGCATGCTATATAGTCAACCGTTTATCAATTAGAAAGAAAATAAACAAAACCCCTTATGAGATTTTAAATAATCGAATGCCTAAGATTGACTATTTTCGTGTGTTTGGATGTAAATGCTTTGTACTTAACACAAAAGACAATCTAGATAAATTTGAGTCTAAATCCATTGAATGCATCTTTGTTGGATATTCTATAAATTCTAAGGCATATAGATGTTATGATCCTATCACTTAGGCAAATCTTAGAATCTATTCATGTGAAATTCAATGAATTCGGTGAACATGAAACAACTAAAGATTATGATGGTGATTTTGAACTCGAATCTGTGATTGATGATATAGAAGAAAATATAGTACATGATGAACACAACACACTAGAAACGCATGATCACTTAGAAATGCATGAGAACTTAGAAAATAATCAAACAAGATTTCATAAGAATCATCCACATGAACTTATCATAGGTGATATATCACAAGGTGTACGACCACGTAGAAGAATAAATCAAGATGAAATAAATCAATTTCATGCTATGATTTCGGAAATAGAACCCAAGAACGTGTTTGATGCTTTAAATGATTCTTCTTGGATTGATGCTATGCATGATGAACTTAATCAATTTACAAGAAATGATGTTTGGGATTTAGTACCCCAACCACAAGATAAAACAATAATAGGTACAAAATGGGTGTTTAGAAACAAAATGAATGAAGATGGTAAAGTGGTTAGAAACAAAGCTAGGCTTGTAGCTCAAGGATATAATCAAGAAGAAGGCATAGACTATGATGAAACATTTGCACCTGTAGCACGATTAGAAGCTATACGATTACTACTTGCTATTGCTTGCATGAAGAATTTTAAACTTTACCAAATGGACGTAAAAAGTGCATTCTTAAATGGTTTTATACAAGAAGAAGTCTATGTAAAACAACCACCTGGCTTTGAGGATATGATATACCCTAATCATGTATACAAGTTAAAGAAAGCGTTATATGGCTTAAAACAAGCTCCTAGAGCTTGGTACGATCGTTTTGCCACTTTTATCTTAGAAAATGGATTTAAAAGAGGAACCATCGACAGTACACTATTCTTAAAACATGAAAAATTAGATTTACTTATTCTTCAAATTTATGTTGATGATATCATCTTTGGATCTACTTGTGATAAATTAGTTGAAGAATTTGAAAATTGTATGAAATCCGAATTTGAAATGTCAATGGTAGGCGAACTAAATTATTTCCTTGGCTTGCAAATTAAACAAACTAATAAAGGAATACACATAAGTCAAGCAAAATATGTGAATGACATGATTAAAAAGTTTAGCTTTGACAATTTAAAGCCATCTACAACCCCCATGAGTATAGCAACTAAGCTTGATAAAGATGAAACTGGAAAAGATTTTGACAACGGATTATATAGATCTATGATTGGCTCTTTGCTTTATCTTACTGCAAGTAGACCTGATATCATGTTTAGTGTGTGTATGTGTGCTCGTTTTCAAAGTAACCCGAAAGTCTCACATTATAATGCTGTAAAACGAATATTTCGATACATTAAGCACACTCCCACATTAGGTATTTGGTATGATAAAAAATCTGAATTCAATCTACGTGCTTATACTGATGCTGATTATGGAGGGTGTAAGATAGATAGAAAAAGTACAAGTGGTACATGTCAATTTATTGGAAACTCACTAATATCATGGTGTTCAAAGAAACAAGCTAGTGTAGCATTATCCACTACAGAGGCAGAATACATGGCGTTAAGTCTTTGTTGTACACAGTTATTATGGCTAAAACAACAAATTTCAGACTTTGGAATAACTGTAAATAAAATTCCCATATATTGTGACAGTACAAGTGCTATCAACTTATCTAAGAACCCTGTTTTACACTCTAAGGCAAAACACATAGATGTAAGATATCATTTTCTTCGTGATCATGTAGGTAATGGTAATATTATAATAGATCACGTTCGTACTGAAGAACAAATAGCTGATATCTTTACAAAAGCCCTAAATCAAGCCACATATGAAAATTTACGATCTAAATTAGGCATGATTTCCATTGATATGCTATAAATTATCGTTTTGCTCCAAATGTATCTTTTGATGTGATTTACAAAATCAAGGGGGAGAAAAAGCATGATTTTAAGGTCAAAGAGAGAGTGAGAAATTGCTAATTCAAATGTATGATATAAAGGGAGAGATTGATTTAAGGGGGAGTATTTACATTTTGAAAAACATGTTATGAATGCATAATTGTAGGGGGAGTGATTATGCCACATCTAAATCATGAATAAAGGTTATTTTGCAAATCATCAAAAGGGGGAGATTGTTGAGAAATCATGGTTTGAATGATTTACAAGTGCATGATTTATATGTTACATGATTACATGATCTAAATGTTATGAGATTTCAAAATGCATATGCCTATATCTATCACTGTTGTACTAACAAGCCATGAAGCGTTAAGGCTTAAATCATATGGCAAACATTGTTGTATTCATTCTCAGGTGATATACACGGCATACATACAACTCTTGGATATGGTATATATATATTTCTTGGATATCTCGACACACGGCGTATATATTTCTTGGATATCTCGACATATATCTTATGGACACACGTCATATATATCTCTTGGATATACACTCTAAACATATATCTTATGGATACTCATGGCATATATATTTCTTGGAGTCTCACGGCATATACATATATCTCATGGATATACATACGACATATATTCTATCTCAGACGACAAGCTACATTATTCGATCTCGACATTTCGTCAACATGTCATCAACATATGTCAACGACAAGAGAGTCATATATACATCATATACACATCCATGATACTCTCAAGTCATATACTTCATGTCATCAAACTTCCAAAATTACATCGACATGACAAAAGTGCAAAAACCGAAATGTATCATATCATATGACTACCGAGCCATCTCCGACACATCATATACTTATCATACAAAGATGGCCAGCCAATATACATTTCCAACACTCAAAAATTTCGTGCACTACATGGAGATATCAATACCAAAGTCACAAAACAAATACATATATCAATTCTCCATCATCTTCCTTATTTCTCTAAAAATCAAACTCAAAATTGATATACCTCTTGGCCGAACATCTTATACACATTGGAGCTGAGATTATACATATTTATATGTATATTGCATGTTACATTACACATTTTATATGTTGAAGAGGTTTGAGACAAAACGGAGAAAAACCGAGCAATCAACGAAAGTTGAAATTTGAAGTTACTACATCATCGTACATGGAACATTTATTTGCTACATGATACCACATGTATTTATTCATGTATTATACATGAATTACACATCCAAAGACATATCTTGAAAGGTTCTAGAAGGCAAGGTAAAATGGTAAAAGAAATTTACCATGTTCATGAAGAATTCTACATTGTTACCATGCAAAATTCAGATTTGAATTCAGCACATTGGCTGACCAGATGGGGCAGCTGGGACAGCATGTTGGGAGCCTTGGAGGAGTTCATAATATAATATAATTGATGAAGAAAGACCAAGCAATGATGGAAGACAAAGATCCACAAATTAAGGAGTCAAAGACAAGACCAAACAAAGCTGAAAATTCTGTTTTTGAATCTGAAATTTCAGATTGGTGGCTGAAGTTTTGGGGGGGAATTAATGACCTAAAGCATTCAAATTTATTCAAAGGCATTACAAGACAATTCAAATCAGATTTGGGAGGCTCCTCTCAACCATCTTAGGCGCCCCAACCATCTATAAAAGGCCAAGAGATGATCAACACAAAACAAGAACAACAAGTGCAAAATTCTGTTTAGTGTTTGCAAGACTTCACTTTATTTTCCATATTCATCTCTTGTATATACCCAAAGCCTATCATACTTACATGTCATATTCAGTATAGGCTTCATACACATCACCCAAATAAGATTCATTGGTGTACAAGGTTGATCAAGGTGTGATCAAACCTTCATTTGGTGAGGTGGTGCTGATTGTGATTCTTTGGTGTTGTTCTTTGTGTAGAACATTGTAAAAGGGTTTGGATTGAAGGAGTTGGTGTATAACTCTATCCACCCTTATTCTAAGGTGACTTTGGTGACTAGTGAAAACCAAGGAAGGTGTCCTTGAAGACTGGAGTAGGTCACGTTGGCCGAACCAGTATAAAATTCTTGGTGTTCTTACTTTTAGCATTTTTACTCTCAGTTTCTATTTTTGCATCATCTTTATGATCTCGGTAAAAATAGCAAATAATTTTCAAAAATCATAAAAATTTTCAGAAACATAGCCTTGTGTCTTAGGGTTCATTTCACACTGATTTTATCAAATTTGGATAAGTATAAGTCATCCAAACGTTCATAGTTCTGAGACTAGTGCAAATCTGTTTTTCAGATTGGCAGAGGTTGAGAACATCAACTTGGTTGACATACTTCCCAAAGGAATTTTTCAAAACTGTTTTAACTGAGTATACTACACATCCTAAGGGTCATCTCATAAAAGTTTCAGGTAATTTGGAGTTGTCACCAAACAGGAATAAGTTTTTCATTTTAAGGTACAGGTTCTGTCCAAACTGACACAGTCAGATCACGTACCACATTTGAGTGACTTAACCTTTGAGTTTTAATCTGAAATTTTTATAACACCTTCATAACACCTGATAGTACATTGTGTCAAAATTTCACTATTTTTGGAGGTCTATAACCCAGTCAACCAAGTGTTTAAAAACGGGTAGCAGTCTATGTTTTAGAAGTGAGTAATTGGTCCTGAAAATTTTTATAAACCAATTTTTTCCGCACTCACTATTCAACCCCCCCTTCTAGTGGTGCTATACAGGTCCAACAGTCTCCTCACTCTTTTCGCCACTCTTCATACCGAACATTTTATATTCATTCATGAGCATAAGTCTTTTGGTCATTCTTACTTGTTTAGTCCCTTTGCGTCTCACTTCGAGCCTTTTCCATGCTTCATAGGCTGTTTCAAGACCTTGAAGTCTTATGAGTATGGTAGTGGTTAGAGCACTTGAGAGAATATCAAATATATTTCTATTTATAGCAAAATTTATCTTTTCTTTATCAGTGTAGTCATCCTCATCTTTGAACAATGATTCTCCTTTTGAGTTGGTAATCATATGAACTTTAATTCATTTGATAACAGCTCTCCATATATCAAATCCTCAATCTTTTAAGTGATTTATCATTCGAAATTTCCACAGAGAATAGTTTTGAGCATCAAACATAGGAGCTTTGGTGCTTGAGGCTCAGAATAATGTGGTTGGTTTAGAAGTTGAGGTGTAAGATGAAGAGGTTGTCATTGCCATGATCTTTAACCTTGCTACTTGCAAAAATTGGTCTAGCAATCAAGGTTAGGCTATGATACCAATTGCTAGGGTCTGTAACAATCACTCTAGAGGGAGGTGAATAGACTGTTGTGCGATTTTGCAGATTTTTTCCTCATTTTTGGCTCATTCTGACTTAAATGAACTCCAAATTAAAATAAAGAAGAGAGATGAGAGATAATGAATGAATACACAAGATATAGAGTGGTTTCGAATCTTAAATGATTATACTCTAGTACACTTTGTTTCCAAAGTGGATTTTCAACAGCAACTCTTCTTATTACTTTTAATAAGAACAAAAGCAGCAATACTTACACTAACAACTTAGTGTAAACAACAACAACAAGTCCTTTCTTCCTCACAACTTTGTGCAACAACAACAACTCCTACTATAAGTAAGAACAAGTCTTTGCTTCCTCACAACTTCAACAAAGTCCTCTCAAAGAACATTCTCACACTGTTTTGGGAAGTAGTGGGGTTTACATTTTCTAACTAGTCTAAACACAAGTAAGAGATCAACATGTATGGTTCCTCTTGTGTTAGACTTACACTCTCTCAAATTACAACAATGAGGAACAAGCAATAAGAGTTTAACAAGCTTTAAGCACTTTTGCATAAATGAGAGATTTTTACAACAATTAAATATGGAGCTTGAAGAGGATGAAAGTGTATTTTGCCATCATCTGAACTTCTTCAATTTATAGCGGGTGTGAGTCACATTTTTGTAGCCTCCCTCAAGTCTTCAACTCAATCATAAGTCTTGACAATGTCCAAGTAGTCTTTAGACATCTTATAGATCGATTTGATCCTCTAAAGCCACCATAGAAAATTTTAGACATGGATACAAAAGTCATGGAAGCGTGATTAATGTCAGGAGAAAGTCCAAAAAAAATTTGAGCAAGATTGGGGAGAGAAAACACCTTAGATCTCCCTTGGATTTTGTTCCAGTAGTTATAAAAATTTGAATCCTGGATGACATCGTCAAACGATGTGTCTGTGTTTAGAGATCGATGTCTTCCAGTAAGATTCAAGATTTGCATCTTTCATACAACGATCGATCGATGTCTCTTCTTTGAGAGACTGATATATACATCGATCAATCGATGTCTAATTGTTTAGATATTAATGTCTCACAGTAAGGTTTCAATTTTGTACCTTACATACATCGATCGTTTGATGTCTCTTCTTCAAGAGATTAATGTATACATCGATCAGTCGATGTCTCATTATTGAGAGATCGATGTCTCACAGTAAGTTTTCAACTTTGAACCTTCACTACATCGATCGATCGATGTCTCTAACTTTAGAGACTGATGTCAAATCGATCAATCGATGTGTCCTAAACTTAGAGATCGAGTCTCACAGTAAGGTTCCAACCTTGGACAATCCCAACATAGATCGATCGATGTCTCTTCTTGGGAGACTAATGTATGCATCAATCGATCCATGTGAGAGATCGATGTATCACATCGTGTTTTTCTCATTTTTCTTGAATTCCCAGTATGAAATACCTATTTAACTCTTTTAAAACATCTTTTAACTTCATCAAAACAGTTTATTTTCCAACAATCTCTCCCTTTTTGATAATTTCAAAATCAAGCATTCAACAAGCATGCCAAATTTTCATTTCCACATCAAGCAAGCAAGCAAGCTAAGCTTCACGCATCCAAGCATACAACAAGCATACTAAACAAGCATACCATATCTAACATATTCTCCCCCTTTTTAATCATCAAAACAAACTGAAAGAAAAAACAAGGGATTTCGTTAAACACCAAAAAAGTGACAAAATGAAATCAAATACATCATAATAGTACTTGATCCATCCTATGCTAGGACCTACAGCTAAAATTGAAATAGGGATGAAGGGAAAGTCTATCACAGTCCTCGTCCGACAAGAAAGACAAGCCAGGAATGCACGCTTTCATTTTGGTCTTAAATCTCGCAAGTTTGTTCTTTAATGTGCCCACTTCATGTTGAAGTTATATAACTTGCTGTTGTAGCTCTGGGACACTTGCATTAGGTCCACTGTTTGTGCCTTCTTCGGTGCGGGTATTGGATCCACATCCTCTTCTTCATCTCCTTCTTCCTCTTGCCTAGTTCCTTTTCGAGCTTCCTTTCTTGACTTGTGAATTTTTTGAATGTTGATCTTGTCATAATAATCTTTCAGTGAGATGTTTTGAACATCCGAGTTATCAAGATTAATGCCCGGCTTTGTAAGCATATAGTAGATGAGACTGACGTAGGGAAGGGCTTTGGATTTCTTAGTGGCTATCTCTGTTGCATTACCCATGAAAATCTATCTAAAATTCAATTTCTCCATATTAGCAATGCGGGTGGCAATGTAAAAGTTAAGGTTGTTGGGAAGTTTAGCCCAAGTGGCTCATCCAATACACATTGAATGTTTCTTTGATCCAAGGGAAGTTTTTGTAGGTGAGACCACTCCAGATATTAGCCAATTCATTAGCTGGACCAAAATCCATGTGCCTAGCCTAGGTGCCTCAGTTCTAGGTTGGGTAGACACTTGAGACCTTGAAGTTTGTCTTTGTTGAATGTGGCTGGACCCTTCTTCCTCAGTTTTAAAGGTTCTCCCTCTTAGAAGTGTTTTTGGACCTTGTTATTTTTGGATTGCAGTTTCTAGGGTTGGACAGATTGAAAAACAAGTGATGACGATGTAGAAGATGAGATGTAGTTAACAAATTTGGAACTTGTAGGGAAGAAAGTGAAGAATTTCACAAGAAATCAAAGAGAGGTGGACGGATTTTGGAGGAAAATCGCCAGAGAAATTTGTTTTGGGGTTGAGAATTTGATTTGAATGATAAAGAGGATGAATTTCGGCCTTTTAAGCGGATTTCAGTGTTTCTGAACCCGCTGACATCGTTCGATCGATGTATATCTCAATCCTTCATCTAGGTACATCTATCGATGTACCAGCTTTTCTGGGGTTTTATTTTTCTGACTTTTTAAGTATTGTTTATCATTCTTAATCTTGTTCTAATTAATTCGAATGTCTCGGTGGGAAGGGATAGTAAAAATATCAACTAGTTGGTCATATTTTGGAACAAATTCAACAAATATCAATCCTTTTTGAACATAATCCCTTATAAAGTGTGGTGTCACTTCAATATGTTTAGTTATACTATGATGCATAGGGTTTTGGGCTATACTTATGGCTAAGGTATTATCACATAAGATAAGTACTTTATCAAACTTGATATTATAGTCATTTAAGGCGTTTATCATCCAAAGTAGTTGGACACAACATGAGGCGACCGACACATATTCGGGATCCGCCGTTGAAAATGACACAGTATTTTGTTTCTTGGAGAACCAAAAAACCAAGCAATCTCCAAGAAATTGACATGTCACGGAGGTGCTTTTCCTATCAGTTAGATTTCCGGCATAGTCGGGATCGCTATACTCTCTTAAGTCAAAACACCCATTTTTAGGATAAAATAGTCCAAAGTTCAATGCATCTTTCAAATACCTAAAAATATGTTTTAGGGCAACTAAATGTGATTCCTTGGACATACTTTGAAATTTAGCACATAAGCACACAACATGTAAAATATCTAGTCTGCTAGCGGTTAAATAAAGTAGACTATCAATCATACCCCTATATTTAATTGCCTCAACCGGCTTTCCTTTTTCATCATTGTCAAGCTTTGTACATGTGCTCATTGGTGTGCTCACACTCTTTCCACCCTAAAATTTGTATTTCTTGAGGAGATCCTTAGTATAATTTGTTTGAGATATGTATACGCCGTATTTGGTTTACTTGATTTGAAGTACTAAACTGGTACTCGAGTGATAGATTGCATTTAAAGTTGCTAGTTTGAATCTTGACAGTCGCAACATTGTGTTTGGTTCCTGCCGTCAACTCATTATATCGGAGCAGATTTGGACCCAGACACCTATGGACACCAAGTCATAGACATTTTACCTAATAGATTTTTGAGTGACCTGATTTACATCCTCCAGAAAGAGGCTCGGGGAATGGAGACCTCGGAGTCAAAGTATGACCTTTTTTTTGCATCCAAGAAAAAGGAAATCTACTTGAAAAATAAAAACAAGAATGTTTAATGCAAGAAAACTACCACTAGCTATAGTAGAAAGTAAGTAAGTCATTGTCACGATCATTTTTTAACACAAAACATTTACTAGTCAGAGAAAGCTAACCTTATCACACAAAAGAATCAACCAAAGAATACATGAATAACAAAACCAAAAAAAACATTATTCATATAGGAAACAACAAAGTTCGAAACCAATAAAATGTTGTGCATATGTTTGAATGATTTTAAAAACATGATTTTATTGAAATATAAAATGCTGATAGAGAGTAAGAAGATGTTTTAAAAAAAAATTAAAAAGTTAGTTTATATCTTGAAACAACAAAAGGTTAAAAAAATAAAGAAGTAACATTAATCTCTCAGGTTGCAACACATGTATCGATCGATGTGTACATCAGTCTCTCAAAAGAGCCATATATCGATTGATTTACCTAAGGATTAAAATAAAACCACACTGTTAAACATCGTCTCTCAACTTATAGAACATAGATCGATCGATGTACACATCATAACATGCTTGGATCGAACGATGTCACGAGAATCAAAAGTAGAACTACACTGCCTAACATCGATATCTCAATATGAAAAGTCTAAAATTTGAGACATAGATTGATCGATGTGCATATCAGTCTCTAAAATATGAGACGTAAATCGATTGATGTCATCTTGATTTGTAATAAGCTCATTAATCTATGATAAAGTTTGTGAGCATTTTTGATACAACAACAACAATCATACCAAGTATATCCCAACGACAGCACAAGCTATCGCTAGAGTCTGGAGAGGGTGAGAGGCAGGCAAACAATACATCCATCCTAAGGGATAGAGAGTTTGCTTCCAGTGAGACCCCCTGCTCTATATGTACCTGCACAGATATCATAATAATAGGAATATGTACTATTGACGAGATTTTATTGAACATACACCGAAGTCTTCTGATATTGAAATAGTCATAAAGTGGATATGCACAAATAATTGAAAGACAAAGACCGAAACAAAAATGTGTAAAGTCACCCTAAAGTGTAAATACTATTTAATCCTCTAAGTATGCTCGAAGTTGCCCCTATATCCTACTTACCCCTCCTTAACCTTAATTCTCTGCCTCTATGAACTCCTATCCTGGACCATGTCCTTAGAGAGGTGCAACTGTAGTAAGTCATCCCTAATCTGCTCATCCCACGTCAGTTTGGGCTTGTCTTTACTCCTTTTCCCTTCTACAGTGATGCTTTCAATTACTCTGATAGACGCCATTATCTGTCTCCTCTAGACATGCCCAAACCATCTCAATCTTCTCTCTCTTATCTTATTTGCTACACTAGTCATCCCTAACCTTTCTCAGTATACCTCATTTCTTATCCTGTCTAGCCTTGTATGCCCACACATCCACCTCAGCATCCTCATCTCTGCCATTTCCATCTTCTGTGACTTTGTCTTCTTGATGGCCCATCAGCCTGTTCCATATAACAGTGATATATATATATATATATATATATATATATATATATATATATATATATATATAATGCTTTTGTATATACATTTGATTTATTATCATGTACTAATTTGTCGTGGAAGTTTTGAGAACTTTCCATAAGGATAAAAGAATAGTTTCGAGTTTTTATAAGGTTATCTTTCAAGAAGAAAGCATAGAGGCAAAAAGGTACAAAAATAGGTATTATTACCAAGTCATTTGCTCTAATGGTGTATGATCGATTTTCAAAGGTATTTTTTTCGTTTCATAGAAAATGACATTTTGGTCACTTACACAAGCTTATTTTTTGTGTAATGATAAAATGTTTAATACATGGTCTTCTTATGGTATTCATGACTTTCATATATCTAATAACTATATATTATACGGACTTCGGCTTTCTTGGAACTTTAAAGTGTGACATTTAGTTTGTCATACTATTTGGTCTTTTTGCATTCTTATAAATATTATTCTTGCCTATATACTATTATTTTTGATGTATTTTTTTGTCATATTTTGCACACAAAGATTGACCAAACTTGAAAGAGAGAAAAGGAGAATCGATTTGGATCAAACGGTGGCAATTACTATGCTAATAACTCCTACTATTATCCATTTATTTTTCTTCAAGACATCTAATCTCCCACTCATTTTTAATCACAAAAAAGTGTATATATCTATGTATGTGAGGCGTACCAATCGTATTTTGATAAATAGGCAAAAGTACACTTCGTTGATCAACCGAATTGCACCAAGTCATTAAGATGACTTAAAATAGCCAACATAATAGTTTAGATGTCTTTAATTTCGTCTTAAAGGAGTTCAAATTATTGCTCAATTGGTCAACACTTATTATTCTAAATTATTACTTTGGTTGAGCAAAAAGTGGATGAGAAAAAGTCATCCAACACTACTAGGTTTTTATCCTTATTTCTTGTACATAAAATTTTTGAATTCCAACTCATTTTTTGGATAAAAAATCGGTCAAGAAGCTGAGCATAAGTCGACAAATCAAAATTTAAGGAGTCACCAAATAAGAAAGGTGATGAGGTGTACATCCAATCAAATAAAGATAAGTAAGCTTAATGACATGAAGGTGACATGGTAGCATCCAAGTGAGCCCAAGGGGGTTTTCTAACACTATAAATAAGTGGAATAGAAGAATGGAGAATGCACCTTGAGTTCTCTTCCTTCTCTCTTCTTCTTCTTCTCCATTCTTTCTCTTTAATCTTGCAGTTGAGTTGTGTTGTCTAGGACTGTTATTTTGATGTATTTACACTCTTATGTTTATATAAGTTGTATTTGATTTGCTATTTTATAAGACTGAATCAATAGGTGGTGAGGTGTTTCATTGTTTGTTGTAGAGGTGTTGAATTCAAGTCTTGATTGAGGTTGATGTACGAACCAAGAATCAAATACCTTGTAAGGTTTAAGGTTTGATAGTGACAATCCATGGAAAGATGCTCCTTAGGACTGAATTAGATCACATTGGCTAAACTAGTATAAATCTTACTATTTTTTGTCTTCTTTATTATTTTTCCCACTAGACTTTGCACACACTTGTGAACAAGTAAAACGTATTTAAAATCTTTGATTTTTGTGACAGTAAACTTCCTGTTAGCTTTCATTTACAATAAGAATCATTAAAGTTGAACAAATGAAAGTTAGTCATTCAGTCTTTGAAAAATTATTGCTCTATTCTGTTAACAGATTGATTAGTTTGTGACAACAAATCTTTTCATTCACTTAAAATTTCTGTCCAATTATGTTTATCCTGAGCACTTTAAAGTTTATATCCATTTGAAGGGTCAAACGTTTTTATTTTTTTGCATATTTTTGAAGTAGTTGAATTTAACTTTTTAAAGCTTATTTCTTGAATGTTTCATAATTTCTGGAGTTTTGTATTGAGAGTTATAATTTTTTTAAAAAAATAGGTTATGATTCTGGGAATTTCATAACCATATTAGATTGTTTTTCCTCAAAAGGTTTAAAAATAATGTCTATTTCCGCTAACCATTATTCATCCCTCTCTCTAATGGTGTTTGTACAGGCGTTATGGTCCAAAAAATGGTGTCCGAGCCAAAGTCACACCATATTTAGAAGACAAAAATTATCCACCCTTGATCCATAACAAGGTTTTAGTATATGGTGCATCCTTGACTCAATTCAAGGTTAGCAAGCTCAGTACATTTCAAGAAGTTTGGAGCTTTTGTATCCCTTGATCCAAATCAAGGATTTGTATCATCAAATTCAAGGTATTCTTTTCAATCATACAATGTGGTATTAATTCCTCACAAATATGAATGAGAAGGTTTGTCCATTCAACGCTCTTCATTATTTAATGGTAATAGTTTTTTGGGAAAATTACACTTAGACCCCCTGTGGTTTGGGTTAATTCTAAAAAATCTCGTTTGAAATTATACATTTACCTCCCCTATAGTTTGGGTTAAAAATGCACCGACCAATTTCCGGCAAAACCACAGGGGGTAAACATGCCAGAAATTAGCCGGTGCCTTTTTAACTCAAACCATAAGCGAGGTAAATGTATAATTATATAGGCACACACACACATGTATATATATATACACACACGCACACATATATCTACATATACTATTTATCTTCTATTCAGTTCTATTCAATTAATAAAACACATACGTACTAACGTCTTTAATATAAAAAGGACAAAATTTATTTTTCATTCATTTAGATTCAGTTGTTTTTAGATGAAGGTAAAATTTATTGAGATATTGCCTCACTTATGGCGGAGGAAAACCATATTACATGATAGAGTCATCATATGAAAAAAGCGAGTACAAAGAAGAAATAATGTCCAACCTCCAATCATATATGCATATATGTATATAGATGCACATATATATATATATATATATATATATATATATATATATATATATATATAAGAAAATTTTTATTAAAATATCCTCACTTATGGTGGACGGAAACCATATTACAATGAGTCTGCATAAGAAAATAAATGATGAAGTGAGCTAAGGAGTGTCAATCTCCAATCATATATGATATGTCGCATTAAAACCTTGCCAAGTAAAACCACCCTTGTGGATAAAACCTTGGCGAAGGAAAAAGCGTGCATATTTATATGATTGGAGCGATGAACTGATGCATCTATATATATACATACATACATACATACATACATACATACATACATACATACATATATATATATATATATATATATATATATATATATAAGCATTCATGCATTGAATATCATTATTATCTCTAATTTCATTAGGCAAGCGCAAAGGAAAAATTACACTTAGACCTCCTATGGTTTGGCTTAATTCCAAAAATCTCCCCTCTCGTTTAGAATTATACATTTACCTCCCCTATGGTTTGAGTTAAAAAGGCACCGTCTAATTTCTGGCATGTTTACCCCCTGTGGTTTTACCGGAAATCGGCCGGTGCGTTTTTAACCCAAACTATAGGGGAGGTAAATGTATAAATCCAAACGAGATAGGAGGGTTTTGGAATTAAGCCAAACCACAGAGGGTCTAAGTGTAATTTTCTCTAGTTTTTTCATTGGAACTTAGGATGATATTTTCTTAGTAGCTATATACATCGATTTATGGTCTATAGTTGAAGTGGTCCATAGATACAAATGAAAATAATACAAGTTAATGGAATTACACAAGAGGTAAAAAATATAAAAGTGAATGGTAATAGTGCATATGAAATGTGAAATGTGAATAAATATAAAAGTTAAACAAACTTAGTAACTCTGAGGTTGGTTAAAATTCAAATTATAATAGTGTATATGAAATGTGAAAATCATTTGAATTGAAACATGAAGGTACTAGTGGAGTTAAAAAATCAAAAATAAATATGCTCATACCTTAATTAGAGTGTTTTAAAATGTTGTCAAACGAATCCATAGTCTCTATAGATTTAAGGTTTAATAACGTTTCAATGCATTTGAATCCTCAGGAAAAGTCTTCACTAACAGGGAGAAGGTACAAAAAGTCCTATGAATCCTCTTTCAACAGTGGGATCAAAAGCTACAGCAACAGAAGAAACAAAATCGATTACAAAAATAGATGAATTAACAGCTCTCTTAAAGTCTATGATGCCAAATTAAACCAAAGGAAAGTCGAGTCATCTAAACAATTTAGTAAGGCTCTTGCTTTTAGTTCAATTGAATCCATATATCATAGACCAAATTAAACGAATAGAAAATTGAGTCATTTAAATAATCCAGTAAGGCTCTTACTTTTAATTCTCTTGAATCCGTACAAGTTAATGAAGCCGAATTTGAAAATAGTGACACTGAATTAGATGACGACATAATAATGGTTGCTAGAAAACTTAGAAAATTTTCCAAGAAACGTCCAAATAAAACAAATAGGCCTAATACCATGTTCTTCTTCTACTCTACCAACTAAGAACATAAAAAAAAAAGGAAGAAATGAAAACAATTATAAATGGTCCAAAAGAGAACTTAAGTGCTATGGATATGGACAAAAAGATCAAACTTGAAACCATACTTGCAACTTTCTTCAAGGAAAATGAAATACATTCCGTTCATTGTTGTTTATAATATTTCAAAGTAGATATAGCTTAGACACAATATAATATACAGGAGGGAGGACCTCAACTCTGTGGTCTCGGCAGGTCGTAGTTGCTGCATCGCCTTAAAAGTGGACACGAGATAGGTTTTTCAATTGGCCTCATCAGGTCTGAGTAGCCACCCCAACAAGGGGACCAAGCTGCACTTGGTTTTGCATATGCCTCAATGGTGGGCACAAAGACAAAGACACAACAGGTTTTATGCACTCCAACACTCAGCAGATCTGAGTGACCCCAACAAGGGGATTAAGCCAGCACAGGTTTGCTGAGGACAACCTCGGTAGATCTGAATAGTCATTATCGTCTTAACAAAGAGACTCAATAGAATAAGTCTTCAAAACTCAAATGAGAATTTCCAGCAAGATATTATTGACATCAAACCTTAAATCCTAGTCTGATTTATTTTTAGGCTAAGTTTCAGGGGTCTGGACCAATATACTAAAGTTTCTGATATTGACATGGAATAAGTTTTCAAACTTGGAACTTAGTTTAATTAAAACATTTAACTATGTTTCAGGAGACTGTACATGATTATGGCTCAGCCTCAGAGGCCTCGAGGCAGACGCATGCGAAAATTGAGGATTTTTGTGTTTTTATTCAATTTAGCTTCAGAGGTCCGAGGTGATTATGTTAAGAGTTCAAAGTTGATTATAGGTTCAAGTGCCTTATTATTCAGCTTACACTCTTTTATATTAGTCAAGGTCATCGCACCTATGAAAGCTGCCTAAGATTTACTATTTATCTATGTGGTTCTGACTGTTATCTTGCTTATCTCCTCAGCTCAGCTTTGAAGAATTGAGGCTTCTACACTTGCAAAAATTTGTTAGATTTTCTTACGTTATTATTTCAGTTGTTCAGCTCAGTTTAGAAGGTCATAGTGATTAAACTTGGGAAATTATTATCCTTCGATTCTTTTCTGATTAATGATTGGCAACTCAGAAATAACTAATCGAGAAGGGTTGAACAAAAAGGAGAAACTGAATAAAAAATAGAAAAATTTCATTCATTCATGAATAGTTGATTATAAAGCTTGAAATGGAAAATACGAAGCAATACAGCAAAGTATAGTCTAGCCTAGTTGACACCCCTCAAGTCGCTCCTTCGTTAAAAAATTTGGTATTGTTCTTCGAAGTCGGTCGTCGCCGTAGAACTATAAAACTTAGTCAATTTGGTTTCCTCTTTGTTCAGGGATGGCTCGTCCTCAGCACAGATGTCGATGGCTTCTATTCAACCTATCTATATTGCGTAACTTTGAAGGACAACCAAGTTCCCCTTCAGGAGGCCTGACCTCCTAAACTCAACAACCGCGGCATCTCTGGTCTCAACCAACCTTTGGTTAAAGGAAGAAGCCTTTTGCTCTGGCCACTGAGCTCTTGATGCTAGTTCATCCTATTGGCGCTCTGCCTCACCTTTTTCTACCTTAGATTCAACCAAAATTCTTCTAAGTCTCATCTAGTTTGGTCCGCAAGGCTTCAGCTGACGTCTAGGCCCAAGCATTAGATTCTTCTAGGGAGATCATTGTTACTTTTAGGCCCACTAACTCGAGGGAGGAAGATGCCAGCTTCTGGTCAAAGTCTTCCTTCTCCTTCGAAGGCCTTCGAGCTCGGCCTCTAACTCGTTCATTCTCTTCTAGCATTCATTGGTAACTCTGGCGAAAGAAATTCTTTTATTAATCCTTTCGCTAGCAGCTTGCCCATCTCCTCGCAAGGTTTATTACATCCAAATGCGTGGCTCGAACTATAGGAAACCAAGACGATATATTAGTCAGGCTAGTGAAAGCCAAACACCAAGGACAAACGGAGCTTTTCAGGAAAGAATTGCTTACCATCGCCATATCCTTGGGGAATAGTTTTGTCAACTCTGGTAGGGTCGGCCATTTGCACCTCTTCAGGTCAACCATTGCCACTTAGAGATAGTTAAGCCGCCACACTATCTCTGGATCCTTAGTGCTTTATTTCTCATAATACGACGCCCCCTGCCTTTCTACATCTGCCTTGTGGTCAGGTGGAGTCGCCTCCTCACTGGACGACTTTGTAGGTGCCAACCATTCAATTGCACTAAAGAATGGCTGCACGGTCCCCCAAGGCCAGTGCCTTTTCTCCTTTTTGTTCTCCGCTGAGCTAGGGTTTCTTTGTTGGTCCCGGCCTCTCCCTATAGGGATTCGCTCTCCACGACAATTACTGAGGTTAGGGCCTCGGCCCTGATAGCCAATTCCTGCTCTACAGCCTCAAGAAAGATGTCTGTTGCCCTCAGCAACTCTGAAGTTGATAGAGTAACTTTCGATCAGTAAAAAACAAAAATAAAACAAAACAAAACAAGAATAAATAGAAGGAACGAAGCTTGGCCTGGTGCAAGTGCATCGCTTGTTCTTGTGACTCCTGGAGTTCATTAGCTTTCTCAAAAGAAGTAGGATCGCAGGACAACTCTTAGATTCTGATGCCAATCGGCACCTCAACTATGTTTTCTGCCATAGCTGCGTCTGCGGCGCCTTCGTTAGTCGCTTTGATGGCTTACTTCCCCTTCTTTCTTGCCTTCATGGCAGCAAGGGTATTAGCATCTAACCCAGAAATTGCTCCTACAGATACAAATGTGGTCAATTTTCATATAAGCAAAAACAAGAAATATACTACAAGGAAGATAGACTCGCTATCCTACCATTGAAGATAAATAAGTGTCTTTCGCTCAGGATTTTGAAACTGGGGCCACCTACCAGACGATCCAGGTTAGTTATTTCCAAGACATGGCTATTTACCTTCAGCTAATCACTCTGGCCTCATAACTTTGAAGAAGTTGAGCCACATCCTAGTATTGTTTGTTGGGCTTCATATTATTTGCCTTGGACATCCGCCAAACCTCTGGCTCATTAGCCCGAACTTCTTCACGTAGAAGAAGTGCATGTCCCAATGCGTGGTGGAAGAAGACATGTTTTCGACAAACTCAAACTCCTTGTTAAGAGCTTGCTTGCTAAAATAAAACCAATGTTTAGAATTCTTCCACATGGAAAAACCCCTAAAAGTCTCGTTTTCAAACTTAACCTGATTGGCACAAAGAAAAACAAAGAAACATGATAGGGTTATTATCCAACTAGGTATAATTTGAGGAAGCTGAGCTGATAGAAGCCTAGGATCAATTTGAGAGGAAAATGAAGTGAGGGGCTCTGCCAAAACAACCTAAAAACTGATATCTAAGACTCTCAACATTACTGTCGACTGAGCAGCGATTCAAAGTTTTACATGTTAGAGGCTTGCATTAGTGGAACAACCAAAGGTTTTGTCCGTTACTCAAAGATCAGCCTTCCCTCTCTGGTCAGTAAGGCTAATGCAGGGTATCTGATAAGGACAAAATTATCACATAAGATAACGACAAGTGTTACCAACTCTATCCATCACAATAAACTTCATTTGATATATGCCACATTGTGTTTTTCCCATTTTGTTTTATTTCCAAAGTATAAAATGTCTTTTTAATTCTTTTTTAAACATCTTTTAACTTCACAAAAACATTTTATTTTCTAACAACACCACATCAACGACATTTCTTATTCTTTCTTCTCTAAGAAAGGACACCTTCTCTTACTTAGTTTTAAATGATCAACAAGTGGAGTTGTAACTAGCTTAGCTGTGTCCATATCGAATCGTTGAAACACTTGTTCATTATATCCCTTCTGTGATAACCAAAGCTTTCTTGTTGCTAGATCTCGAATCATATCCATTCCTAAGATACATTTTGCAACACCTAAATTTTTCATGTCGAATGTTTCTGAAACTTTCTTTTTTAAGATTTGGATCATGTTGCCATCTTCTCCTAAAAATAAACATGTCATCGACATACAAGAGAAGAATGACAAATTTACCATCAGGGTATTTGTAATTATATATACAAGGATCATCAACTGTGTTCTTCAATTTCTGACCCAGCATGAATATGTAAACTTCTTGTGCCATTGTCGCGGTGCTTGCTTCAATCCGTGCAAATTCTTTTTCAACTTGCAGACCATGTCTTTTTTGCACTTGCCTGTGAAGCTTTCTGGTTATTCCATGTAGATTACTCATCCAGGTCTCCATGTAATAAAGCTATTTTTACATCTAGTTGTTCTAGCTCTAAATTCAAGCTAGCTGTCAAACCAAGTACAAGTTGAATAGAACTCATTTTAAAAACTTATGAGAAGATTTCATCAAAGTTGATACCCTTGTTTTGAGCAAATCCTTTCACCACCAATCGTGCTTTATACTTTAGCAGCTTATCGTCTTCTTTCTTTAACTTGTAGACCCATTTATTTTTCAGAGCTTTCTTTTCTTTTAGAAGTTAAAGTAGATCATAAGTGAGATTCTTTTTCAATGAATATGTATCTTCTTGCATGGCTTTTGTCCAACAATCTTTATGTCTGTGAGATTGTATTTCTTGAAAGTTCTCTGGATCTCCATCATATGTTATAAGAATGTATTGAGAACTAGGATACATGGTAAAAGGTGCACATTTTCTTACAGACCTTCTCGGTTGAGGATTCATGTCTTGCAATTCAAGAGAAGTAAAGGTTTGCTCCTCCTGCACAACACCACCATCATTATCAGCTGCTTCAGTTTCTTCTATATTTCCTTCATTCGTGTCATTGTTCAATGGAGGAATAAGTGTTACTTATATAATATTTTCCGTAGTAGACTTCTTTCCTGCATTTTTGAATATTTCATGTTCTTGGAACACGAAATCTCTACTTTCGACGATCTTTTTCTTTTCTAGATCCCATGCTTGAAGCCATATTCCTCATTTCTGTACCCCCTAAAGATACAAGGATTACTTTTTCCATCCAACTTTGACCTTCGGTCTCTTGGAATATGCATGGAGATTTTACATCCAAATACTTTTAGATGAGTGTAGCTTACTTCTCTTCTGCTCCATACCACTTCTGGAACATCAAATTTTAGTGGAACAGAAGGTGATCGGTTGATCAAGTAGACGGCTACATTGACAGTCTTCCTCAAAATGACTTAGACAATTTAGTCATTTTGAGCATGCATCGCACTTTCACTACAATGATTCTATTCGTCCATTTTACAACTCTGGTAGGCAGTAGAGTACTAGGAACAATCTTCCCATGTCTTATGCCATTTTTGTGCAGTGTTCTTCAATTTCTATTGATATGTACTCGCCGCCATTGTTAGTGTGAAGGCATTTCAACCTTTTTCAATCTCTCTTTTCACCATTGCATGAAACTTTTGAAAACATTGTAATACTTGACTTTCATTTCTTGTCATGCAGATCCATGTTTTTCTAGAAGAATCATCAATGAAAGTAACAAGGTACTTGTTTGCACCTAGAGATTCCACCTTAATAGGACCACACATCTCAGAGTGAACCAACTCCAATTTGTTTCTTTTATCCTAGAGTTCTTCTAAAAAGTGATACGATGTTGTTTTTAAATAAGCAGTAATCACATGGGTCTAGCGATTTAACTTTGTCTAACATTATCAAGGATTGCTTTGCTAGTAATTCCAACCTTTTCTAGCTAATGTGCCCCAAAAGCCGTGTCACACATTTTAGAAAGCACCGTCTTCTACTATATTTATTTGACATTCATACATCTTAAAGTGTGTTTGGTACAAATTACAACATTTCACTTTTTCAACCACCAGAGAACCTTTGGTAAGTTTCCATATCGCATTACTAAAGAGATGCCCATAACCTTCCTTGTCCAGTGCATTTACAAATAAAAGGTTGAATCTTATATCTGGAACATGGCATACATTTCATAATGTGAATGTGCAACCAAGTAAAGTCTCTACAGTGATATCACCCATTCCCATGATTGATGAGATGCTTTTGTTTCTCATCTTCAATACACCAAAGTCTCATGCTTTGTATGTGGAGAAGTATTCCTTGCTAGTAGTGATACGAAGCATCTGTATCCATGATCCATTCAAGATCTAAGTTTAAGATATGACAACATTTATTATAATGACAAATCAATGTTGTCTCACCGTCACTACTTGACATTATTGCTGCGGTGTTGTTATCTCCCGCCTGCTTTTGACCTTGATCTTTGTCTTGCTTTAAAGACCTGTAATTCTTTTTAAGGTGGGCATCCTTACCAGAGTTTCAGCACTTCACTCAACTTTCAATTTGGAATGACCTCTGGACTTGTCATAATCATTTGATTTATCATAATTGTTGAAGTTTTATTTTGGCTCCTTCCTCTTTCTTGTGTAAGGAGAGCATGTTCTTGCTTCACTAGTTGTATCATCTTAATATGTAGCAAGAAAGATGATGTGACCTCTTTCAATGTATTTTTCTTTATCGTGTAGTAAAGTGGTCGACAAACCAATGAGGGAGGGTGGAAATTAACTAAAGAGCATGATTTCCTTCTCTTCATCCTCTATAGTAACACCAAGACTCGCCATTTGAGATACGAGGCCATTGAAATCATTGATGAGACAAAAAATATGTACATTCACTCATTTTGAGTGTATAGAGCTGCTTCTTAAGATACAATTTATTTGTCATCGTTTTGGACATATACTGTCCAAACCTCCATGGTTAAGTCGTTTGCGTCTACATTGTTAAGGACTTCGTCAAACAATTGCAAGTAGATTACACTTGCGGCCTTATCGTCTACGTCTTGCCAATTATCACCTTTCATGGTTTTTGACTTTTTCTTTTTGCCATAAAGAGTTTTGTGAACACCTTGTTATATAAGGTGATCCTTCATCCTTTTCTGCAATATAGAAAACTCATCATCTACGTTGAAATCAAGAACTGAATAACCATGTTCTGATACCACTTATTGTTAATAACGACCCATTTCTAAGCAGAATCAAATCATAGATAGTAGTTTACTACTCACTAGAATCGTCGAGTATTACAGTGAGATAAACAGTAGTAAAAGTGAAGTGAACCGATTTGGTAGTATCTAGGAAAGATCACAACGACCTCCTAGACAGTACTACCATTCCACGTAAAATCCCAAGTTTATGCGGAGGGGTCACGCGGTCCAACTTAAAATTCGTCTTCCTTAGACAGAAATTACGTGCACTGTGTATTTATCATGATTCACCTTAAATGCCAGATAAAATAGAGACACCGAGATTTACGTGGAAAACCCTCTCCTTGTGAAGGGAAAAAACACAGGCAGTGAGAATAACTTCCACTATTTGAAATAATGGGAATGCAAGAGACAACTAAAGTTTAGACTTAAACTTTAAATACAAGAGAAGCAAAGAATTCAGTATTTTCTTATACATGTTGGTAGAAGCTCACAACTCTCTTTTCATCTCTATATTTTGTTTTACTCACTTCTCTCTCAAGAAGCTCTTGAATTGCTTCTTATTTTGGTGTTGGTGTGATTTTCTTCTATCAAAACATGCCTATTTATAGACAAATAAAGATGAAAAGTACACGTGCTTTACTATTCATATTATGTTTATTTTGTATTTGTCAAAATTTATATGCCACCAACCTAAAGAAACATCACAACAAAAAAGTCTTCCATTCCTTTTTGTCTTGTCCAAACACTAACATAATTGGCTATCCACCTACACGTAGTGCAATAAGTGAGATAGGAACCAAATTGAAAAGCGTCTTGATAGAATGGTTCCAAACTCAGATTTAATTGTACTCTTTTCTTCAATACAGGGCTTGTCCGACGCTGCGGTTGAGTTGCGTGACTATCTACGCCATGGAACTCTCGTAAATATGGCAACCTGTCAAAGAAGATTTTAGACCTTAACAAGCGTATTGATAGACGACTGAGTGCTAGTGACTCATCTGCAAATGAGACAAGAAAGCTTCAACCAGAATTAGCACACCTTGAATCCCTTGAAGAAGTCTACGGGCGTCAAAGATCTCGAGCTGAATGGTCACTACATGGAGATAGAAATACAAGGTATTTCCGATGCAAGGCAAGCTCCAGGAGGAACGACAACGAAATCTATATGATCAAAGGTAGCTGATGATCACCCTATTGGATTGTGTGTTGAAGAAATTGGAAATAAACTGAAATGGGTCAAGTTACAAACTGTGATTAGCAACGTATTTTGAGCTAAGTTATAATTAGTTTTCGTTAATGACAAGTGAAAACTAATAAGCTCTTAATTATCTATATAACGAATAGATGATTTTAGGGTTTGGAATCACTTATTTATGATACCGGGTGAATGAGAAATTAATGCTCAAAATAGGGATAAAATAATTTCAAAGTCGGTTGCTTAACCGTAATTCAAATTTGAAAATCTGTTACTTAACAGTAATTCAAATTCGAATATCAGTTACTTAACCATAATTCAAAAATTCGGTTACTTAACCATAATTCAAATTTGAAAAACGTTTATCTGTTATCTGATCTAACGGTGGCAATCTGATCATACGGCTGTGGTTAAACTGTCAATTAACCACCCTAATCAATTTTTCCCCCTATAAACAGTGGCCTAGCTAACCTCTTTGGTCACTCACTCAAAAAGTCTGATTTTCTCCTCTTTTCTTCCCTGCATACACGTGCTCTTCTCTTCTCTTCTTCTTTTATATTTGCATCAAGTTCGAGAAGTTCAGGGCATCTTACAGGTTTGTAGAGTTCATACGCTGCAGTGCCACTCGTTTGAACTGACTTTCGTTATATCCTGGGAGACGATTGCTCCATCTGGTTGGGCATAGTATATGGAAGCGATACGTCTTAAGACAGAGTCCTGGACTCACCTCGGATCTCTGCTCAATTGAGATGTGAAGGTTATTACCAAGCTGAGCTCTGCTTTGTGCTGAGCCCAGTTGACGGGGAAATGGCAGCACTGTTTTTGTGCAGTGTTGTTGTGCTAAGCTCTGCTGTTTGGCTGAGGACATTTGTGGTTCTACAGTATTGCCGTGCTGAGCTCTGCTCGGCTGAAGCGGCTGAAAGCACAACTGTTGGTTGTTGTGCTGAGGTGCCGAGGTTGGCAGGTCGGTGATCAGCCCAGAATGCAAATACAATTGCGCTGACTGGACTGGTCTGATCTGTCTGACATTAGTTCAGCTTGGCCAGAAGGCTGATAGCACAGAACCACAGTTCTGAAGTGTTGTTCAGTTTAGGTCGGCAGATCGGCTGACTATTCAGGACGCAAACTCAATTGCGCTACCTGAATTGTCTTGATTCTGCAGATCTGTCCAGCCTATCATGAGCTCGAAAGGTCGGCCATTACTGTACAGAAGTCATTTTGTCTGACTTGAATTATTCCCAACAATTCTTAAGACATATTTCTGTTTGGATTCTGTAATGCTTCCAGTGTGTTTCTGTCTTAACAGAGACTAAATGGAGAATGACAGCTCTAGTTCGGTTCAAGGCGCAAACATGCACAATTCTGCCCTAATGGCACCAAATGCTGGGGTGCCGATGCATGCTCCTCCTGCACAAGGTCCTGCGGTGGCCCTAGTGGAGAAACCGAAGAAGTTCAGTGGGAGCTTCTTCAAACGCTGGCAGGAGAAGATGATGTTCTTCTTGACTGTCATGGGTTGGCTACCTTTATGATCGAGGACCCACTTGTGTTGGATCCAGTGGAGGACCAAACCCAGAATATACAAAACAAACTTTCTGTTGAAGCATGGAACTTCAAAAATTATGTTTGTTTGAGCCATATTCTGAGTTATTTGGACAACTCCTTGTATGCTTTGTACTACACGTACAAAACCTAAAAGTCTTTGTGGCAGGCTTTGGAAAAGAAATACCGCAAGGAAGATGACGACAATAAGAAATTTATTGTCGGCAAATTCTTGGATTTCAAGATGTCAGATTCTGACACTGTTGTTTCTCAAGTTGAGAAACTTCAGACGTTGGTAGCCGAGATGAAAGAGGAGGGCATGTTGCTCAGTGAATCTTCTGTCGTGACTGCAGTGATTGAGAAGCTACCTCTTTCGTGGAGGGAATTCAGAAGCTATCTCAAGCACAAGAGAAAGGAAATGACATTGGAAGATCTGATTGTCCGACTCCGCATAGAGGAAGACAATCGTAGATCTGAACGAAAGCCACATTCAAGTGCTGGTCAGGCCAAGGCCCATGTTGCAGAGGCCAAGAAAAAGAAGAGCCAACTTGGGGTGAACAAGAAAGGCAAATTGATCGCCAAGAAGTTCATCGGAAAATGCTACGACTGTGGCATTCAGGAATATGTCAGCAATGAGTGCCAGAATCCCAAGAAGAAGCAGACCAAGCAAAGGCCAACATAGTCGATGTCATGGATGAACTGAACATCTGTACGGTGGTCTCAGAATGCAACACTGTGGGGAACATGCACGAATGGTGGCTTGATATTGGTGCCACGAGACATGTCTGCTCCAATAGAGAGATGTTTACGGAGTACTAGCCCGGAAATAATGAACAACTTTACATGGAGAACTCGGCCTCTTTGAAGATTGAAGGCGAGGGCAAATTTGTTCTGAAGCTGACCTCGAGGAAGCATCTGAATCTGCAGAATGTGCTGCATGTCCCCGACATTCGGAAGAATTTAGTATCTGGATCTCTTCTAGTCATGCATGGCTTTAGACTAGTGTTAGAGTCCAGTAAGGTTATTCTTTCAAAAAATGGTATGTATTTGGGGATGGAGTACTTGACAAATAGGATGTTCATGTTAAATGTCATCACTATTGTACCAAAAAAAAAGATTTGCCCGCAGATGCTAATAATAATGCTTCCTCTTTTGCTTACATGCTTGAATCTTCTTGTTTATGGCACTTTTGTTTGGGACATGTAAATTATAAGTCATTACAATGTATGGTTAATCTTGACTTGTTGCCCAAATTAAAATTTGAAAATGAGAAATGCCAAATATGTGTTGAAGCGAAGATGGCAAAGGCGCCATTTCCTTCAATAAAGGAACATTGAACCTTTGGATTTAATTCATACCAATGTCTGTGATTTAATATTTGGCAAACAATAGGTGGTAAAAAGTATTTCATAACTTTTATCGACGATTGCAAACGATGTTGTTATGTCTATTTGCTAAGTAGCAAAGATGGAGCTATTGATGCTTTCAAAGACTATAAAAATGAAGTTGAGAATCAACATAGCAAACGAATTAAAGCAATTCGTAGTGATAGAGGTGGCGAATATGATACATCGTTTAATAAATTCTGTTCAGAACATGGCATTATTAATCAAACGACTGTACTATATTCATCTCAATCGAATGATATTGTTGAATGTAAAAACCAAACTCTAAAATCGAATGATATTGTTGAATGTAAAAACCAAACTCTAAAAGAGATGATGAATGCTATGTTGATAAGTTTGGGTTTACCTTAAAACTTGTGGGGGAAGCCGTTCTCTCAGCTAACATCATTTTGAATAGAATTCCATCTAAGCAGATGAATAAAACCCCATACGAGCTTTGGAAAGGCCAAAAGCCTAATTACAAATACTTGAAAGTGTGGGGGTGTCTGGCAAAGGTTGCTGTACCTAAATTAACACAAGTTAAAATCGAGTCTAAAACGGTTGACTACGTATTTATAGGATATGCGACTAATAGTAATGCATACCGGTTCTTGGTGAACAAATCGGGTATTCCTGACATATATGAAAATGTTGTCATGGAGTCAAGAAATGCAGTGTTCTTCAAAGATGTCTTTCCGAGGAAAGACAAAAATCAAGAAGAAACAAGAACTGGTAAGCGAATGTGTAAGGCGACTCCTCAAGGAATTGAGGAGCTTCGTCAAAGCAAGCGTGCCAGAATGTCAACTTCGTTTGGACCGGATTTTCTAACCTATATAATAGAAAATGAGCCAAGGAACTTTTCTGAGGCGATGTCAACTCCAGAATCTCTGTTCTGGAAAGATGCAATCAACAGTGAGATAGACTCGATTCTTCAGAATCACACTTGGGAGTTGGTTGACCTTCCACCAGGAAGTAAACCACTGGGGTGCAAGTGGATTTTCAAAAAGAAAATGAAAGAGGATGGGGTCTATCGAAAAATAAAAAGCCAGGTTGGTAGCTAAAAGGCTATCGACAGAAGGAAGGCTTTGACTTTTTTGATGCCTACTCACCAGTAACTGGAATCACTTCTATAAGGATGCTAGCTGCTATTGCTGAAGTCTATGACTTGAAAATCCATCAGACGGATGTGAATACTGCATTTCTGAATGGTGAGTTGGATGAAGAAATTTACATGGAACAACCCGAAGGGTGTGTGGTTCCATGACAAGAGTCGAAAGTCTATAGACTTGTTAAGTCACTGTACGGACTTAAACAAGCGCCTAAACAGTGGCACTTGAAATTTGATCAAGCTATGCTAGCTAATGATTTTAAGATCAATGAGTGTGACAAGTGTCTCTAAATTAAGAACACACAGAATGCATACGTGATAGTATGTCTCTATGTAGACGACATGCTAATCATGGGGAGTACTTAGGACATCATCTTAAACACAAAAAAGATGTTGACGAGAAACTTCGATATGAAGGATATAGGAGTTGCCAACGTTATACTATGAATTAAAATTTCTATAATAGCCGAAGGACTCGTGTTGTCACAAATTCATTATATTGAATCTGTTCTAAAACGTTTCAATATGCTTGATGTGAAACTAGCAAAGACTTCATTCGACTTAAGTATACACTTAAGTAAGAATCGAGGCGAGCCAGTAGATCAATTGGAGTACTCGCGAGTAATCGGAAGTCTGTTGTGCATAACAAATTGTACAAGGCTAGAATTAGCATGTTCGGTAAACAAGTTGAGCAGGTTTACCAGTAATCTAAGTGATGAACATTGGAATACTCTGAATACAGTAATGAGATACTTGAAGTATACAATGAATCTTGGATCACATTACTCAAGATATCTAACAGTATTGGAAGGCTATTGTGATGCCAACTTGATATCTGATAGTAAAGATTCTAAGTCCACCAGTGTATATTTATTCACGGTTGGTGGAGGTGCCTTGTCGTGGAAATCCACAAAGCAAATGTGCAAAGCTCGTTCCACGATGGAAGCGGAGTTTATAGCACTAGATAAAGCTGGAGAAGAGAATGAATAGCTTCAAAATTTTCTGAAAGATGTGCCCTGTTGGCCTAAGCCAAATCGCTCCTATCAGCATACACTGTGATAGTCAGTCAGCTATAGGACAAGCACAAAGCAGCATCTATAATGGTAAGTCTCGACACGTGCGTCGGAGACACAATACCATTAAGTAGTTGATCTCTAATGGCGTGATTTCCATTGATTATATAAAATCAAAGGAGAATCTTGAAGATCCGCTTACAAAAGGCTTGCGTAGAAATCGGATGTCAAGTTTGACAAACGGAATGAGACTAAAACCTATAATACATAAATCTTTGTAACGGTAACCCAACCTTGTTGACTGGAGATCTTAGAAAATCTTGGTTCAATGGGACAACTAAGTTATGGAGTTCAGTAAGCACTTACCTATTCTGTTAAATAAAAGTGCTGTGTGCAGAGAAATGAGGATAAACTGAGGCTTTTAATGGTTCCTATATCTTGATATGTCAAGTGGGATATGGCAGAATACTCTTGATAGGAAACACCTATGTAAGTGTGAAGTATGACCGTTTCTATGAGAATTTTGTAAGGCCAAAGTTTTCTAGCACACTTTCTGAAACAGGAGGTTCATGGCCAAAAAGAACACAATTATGAGAACCAAAAAGGTGTTAAAAGAAATGTTGTTTGAGTACTATTGCCTAGGTTCACACTAAAGGATGATTAGTTCAAGACATTAAGTTCAATAATTAGCCGAGTGGATCCAATAGTATTTCACTAAAAAAAGTTCAAGGTCAAGAGCTACCTCTTCTGATGCAACATTTTCTTGTATGACTTCTCAATAGAGTCTACATAAACACTTGCATTAATTCCCATTCATGTGGGGGATTGTTGGAGAAACTGTGGTTAGCAATGTACTTTGAGCTAAGTTATAATTAGTTTTCATTAATGACAAGTGAAAATAAATAAACTCTTAATTATCTTCATAACGAGTGGATGATTTTAGTGTTTGGAATCACTCAATTACGATACCGGGTGAATGATAAATTAATGATCAAAGTAGGGATAAAATAATTTGAAAGTCGGTTGCTTAACCGTAATTCAAATTTGAAAATCTGTTACTTAACAGTAATTCAAATTCGAAAATCAGTTACTTAACCGTAATTCAAAAGTTCGGTTACTTAACCATAATTCAAATTTGAAAAACGGTTATCTGTTATCTGATCTAACGGTGGTAATCTGATCCGACGGCTGTGGTTAGACTGTCAATTAACCATCTTAATCAATTTTTGCCCCTATAAATAGTGGCCTAGCTGAACTCTATGGTCACTCACTCAAAAAATCTGATTTTCTCCTCCTCTCCTCCTTTGTATACACGATCTCTTCTCCTCTCTTCTCCTTTGCTCGTCTCAGGCCATCTTTGTGAACGACCTCAATTATTTATGATTGGAGGTTTACCCCAAGCTAATAGTGAAGATGTAGAAGGCATTCAAACAGAAACAGAACATGATGATACTATCCCTGAGATTTCTTTCATGCAATCACTGGTACTCAACATCCACAAACCTTACGTATGCTAGGCAAGTTGAAAAACAAGAATGTAGCAGTATTAATAGATGGTGACATCACTCACAATTTTATTGATCTAGGTCTGGTCACCAGTAATCCGCGCAAAGAAATTGCAGGTGATGGTGGTTAACGGAGAAAAGTTAGTACGAGCATGGCAATGTCTAGTTCTCACCGACACTCTCCAGGGTCATTCTTGTTGCAGCCCGTCAACTGGTCTTGGGCGTAGAGTGGCTTGAAACTCTCGAACCTAGCGAGACAAATTACAGAAACCTCATGACGACTTTAATAGTTGGAGGGGTTTCTTACACTTTACGGGGATTAAAACATGCAAGCATTTGAGCTTTAGCAGGTAAGAATTAGGTGCGGAGAATTGAAAAAATTTGCATTCATGTTGAATTTACAAAGTTGTTTCCTTTTTATAAAGGAGAAAATCTACTTTTAACGGTTGTTTCTGCCACTTGAACAGTGGTCACTGTTCATTTACAGTAAATTATAACGGCTGTGGTAAGGCTAGTTACCAATGCAGCTCAGCTATGTACAATAAAATAATTCTAAGTTACAATCTAAGTATGGTAGGTCGGTCATCTTAACTTATGCTTCACTTTGTTACCTCAGCTCAACACTTCTTTACATTGTTATCTCTCTCACATCTTAGTTCCGCCCTTTACCTCAGCTCTTCTTCAGTTCAGCATGTCCATACTTGTCTTTTTGTCTTGGTTCCGTGCTTCATCTCAGCTCCTCTTCAGATCAGCACGGCTACCTTTATCCTTTACTTCTGTCAGCTCAGTTCAGCTAACAGTTTGTCTTCCAATATGTTGGTTGCCTAGATCAGGTTGACTGACCTGAGTCAGTTCGGCTGGGACTTTATTTCCACACAAGGTACTGGATTTTTCTTCCAAATCATTCCATCTGTTTATAACCTCCAAACCAACCCCTACCCAGACATGGAACGTCTGCTAGCTGATTTCTGCCAAGTATTTGAACCACCTATAAGCTTGCCTCCAAAGAGATGACACGACCATCGCATCCCGCTGCAGCCAAACATTGAATCTGTGACTGTAAGACCATATCCATACCCTTACTACCAAGAAAACAGAAATTGAAAGGATGGTGAAGGAGCTTTTTGCAGTCGGGTTTGATTAGGCCTAGCAATAGTCCATTTACCTCTCCAGTTCTATTGGTGAAGAAGACTGACGGTGATTGGCGATTTTGTGTCGGCTACCGCCCCTTGAATAACATAACAATCAAAGGTAAATACCCAATCCCAGTAGTTGACGATCTTTTAAATGAGCTCCATGGATTTGTTAATCAAATAATATGGAAGAAGAAGATTTAGAGGTTACTATCAAAAATTCATTCGTCATTTTGGAGGCGTAGCTACTCCTCTAAACCAACTTTTGAACAAAGAAAGTTTTAAATGGATTGAAGCCGCTGATAGTGTTCACAGAACTCAAGGAAGCATCGACATCACCTCCAGTTTTGCGTCTTCCAGATTTCTCTCAATAATTTGTGATCGAGTGTGATGCAAGTGGAGCTGGAAATTGGCACCATTCTGTCTCAAAACAATCGCCCTATATCTTATTTCAGTGAGGTTCTGAAGGGATCATCTTTGGCATTGTCCACGTGCGAGAAAGAAATGCTGGCCATTGTTAAATCAATTTGAAAATGGCGTCCTTACTTGCTGGGAAAACGATTTATAGTTTGCACTAATCACAAGAATCTCAAATATTTGCTAGAACAAATGATTACAGACCCAGCTCAAGCTCGATGGCTTCCAGAGATACTTGGCTATGACTATGAAATTGAGTATAAACAAGGTCCTGAAAATCAAGCTGCAGATTCTCTGTCATGTGTTGCTGAATTTTAAATTTTATGTATTTCAGTGCCACGTGTTGAGAAAAAGAGTTTGAGTAATGCATGATTTAAATGCTACGTGTTTACGAAATGCATGACAAAATTATTACTTGACATGTTTATGTGATAAACATGCTTTATATGCTTATATATATTGTTGCCGTACTAACAAGCCATTAAGCGTTAAAGCTTACATCATATGGCAAATATTTGTAGTCTTTGTACTATTTTCATGTGCCACCATTAATGAACTAAACTAGTTCATTAAGTGGAATGCTTAAGTTAATGAACCAACTAGTTCATTAAGTGGAGACATATTTGGTGGAACCTATATGACAACAAATTTGGAAATTGATGATCTTGCTGCTCCTTTCAAATATTCCCTAGTGGGTACTTTTTGGTATGGGAGACCTCCGTTGAAGGTGATTAGAGATGTTTTTGAGAAAATCGGTTTTCATCACGATCTTCGCATTACTCTAATTGATCAGTCGCATATACTGCTAACTTTTACCAATGAGGCGGATTATTTACGATGCTTTTATCGACGTTCATGGCTTATTTCTGGGTGTCATATGCGTATAACAAAATGGACTGTGGATTTTGATCCTTCAACGGATGTGCCGATCGTTCCGGTTTGGATAACCTTGCCTGGACTTCCAATTCATCTTCATCGCAAAGAGGCATTGTTTGAGATAGTTAAGCCCATAGGCTGTCCAATCAAACTTGATGTGGCAACAAAAGATGGTCTGCGACCTTCGGTTGCTCGGGTATGTGTGGAAGTTGATGTTTCGAAGGATTTACCGCCAAAGATCTATCTTCAAGCGAAGGGACGGTTTATCTTACAAACCATAATTTACGAAGACTTGCCTGTATTTTGTACCACCTGCAGACGTTTAGGTCATGCCGTTGGGTCATGCCCACCGCCATCAGAGTCGGCCATACCACCTCCCCCACCGCCCCCTCCGCGGCTACCACCAGCTCAGCGCTGGACACCGGTTAAGAAACGGCCCACTACACAGCCAAATCTCCCAGAGCATACTCCGCCATCTTCGGACACACAAGCTCCTCCGGCCTCCATCACTCCAGCTGCAGCTCTTGATTCAGCTGCAGCTCCTCCCGCAGATCAACAAGCCGAACCAGTGGAGCCTCAGCATGATATTCAGGAATCTGCGGAATTAGGGCATTCGTCGGATAATGACTTACCAGAGGCAGCTCCTAACGAGATACCCATGGTTCCAGCAGAGGTTGCCTGCCGCATCCAGCAGTTACCTCCTTCGCCTGACACAGACACTTTAATCTCTTGACTACATGATTCCACAGAAGACTTTATACAGGTGGTTCTGCGTAGGAAACGTCGAGCTAAGAAGGATCTTCCTCCACTGCCTCCATCATCCATTCTTACGCGCAGTGCATCACATGCGATTCAGGGAAGTGACTCTAACCTTTTACAATGCATGTTATGATATGGAACATCAGAGGCTTTCGATCCTCCAAGCCCCGTTTGCATCAATTAATTCATGAGCATCGGTTGAACATACTTATTATTATAGAACCTAAACATACATCAGACACTATTTCTCGTTATGCTTTGGAGTTCGGTTTTTCTAATTCTTATGCGTCGACTTCTGAGCGTATTTGGTTTTTCTGGCGTAACTCTCACTTTGAGCTGGTCACAGTGCAGGATGAAGAACAGGTTGTGCACTTTACTTTGACATATCGGCCTCTACAGTATATTTTTGTTTTGTCGGCAATATATGGCAATCATACTCCATCTCTACGTCAATCTTTGTGGTCTTCTTTATGCACTTTCTCTGCGAATTCAACATTGCCTTGGGTTCTCGGTGGTGATTTTAATACATTCCGATCTCTATCCGACCACGAAGGTCGTTCGCGACCATCTTTAGCTGTTTTACAAGATTTCAATGATTGTATAGAGGCATGTGCTTTGATGTCACCACCTTTTCATGGATCTAGATTCACCTGGTCTGATGGTCGTGGTCTCGGTCGGGTCCGCCGGCGTCTTGATTGGTTGTTCCTGAATACTGATTTCCATGATAAATTTGAAGATATTCAACTTACTCATCTTCCCAGAATTACTTCTGATCATGCCCCGCTGTTGCTCAAGTGCCGCAATATTACAGCTACATCTCATCGTTCGTTCTGATTTTTGGACTCTTGGCTTCTTCATCCAGATTTCTATTCTTATATGCGCGATGCGTGGGCTTCATATCCTACAACAGGTGGTATGCATGGCTTCTACACAAAGTTATTTAACTTCAAAAAGGATGTGCAACAATGGAATAAAGATATTTTTGGCAATATATTTTCTCGAGTTCAGCAGGCTGAAGTTCTCCTTACTCGCGCGGAAGAACGTTGGGACACTCAACCTACAGAGGCCAATCGGATGGCTTATAATCGTGCTAAGGCAGAGTTCTTGCAGGCTGCTTCTTATGAGATGCATTTTTGGAAACAAAAGGCGAGAGTTCGATGGTTAAAGGAGGGTGATGCAAATACTCGCTATTATCATACTTTGGTAAAGGGCCGCAGATTACATCTTCGGATTCAACAAATACAAAAATCGGATGGTACGATTTGCACAGCCCACGAAGATATCAGCGCAGAAGCTGTGTCTTTTTATACTGCTTTATTTGCACAGGAACCTATTGTTAAGAGTGAGCAAATTATTCGACACATTCCCATACTAGTTTCTGCAGATGATAACTCTGCTCTAACACAGCTTCCATTATCCGATGAGATAAAAGATGCAGTTTGGCACTTGGACCCTCATAGTGCCTCAGGACCTGATGGTTTTGATGAGAATTTTTATAGATCTTGCTGGCCCATTATTCATAAGGATGTTGTTTTGGCGGTACAGGAATTCTTTCTTGGGGTGCCCCAGCCTAGAGTCATGGCTAGCGCATTGATCACTTTGATTCCAAAAAAAACCGCACCAATCACATTCAGCGACTATCGTCCAATATGCCTCACTAATTTTATCAGTAAAGTCTGTACCAGAATTGTTGCTAGCCGCCTGTGTCGATTATTGCCAAGACTTATCTCTCCAGAGCAGACAGGCTTTTTACCAGGTACTGACATTTCTACGCAGGTTTTACTAGCTCATGAAATGATCCATATGCTAGATAGAGGTGGCTCACAGTTATGCCTCAAATTGGATATGATGAAGGCTTTTGATAGGGTCAGCTGGGAATATTTGGAGCTAATATTCAAAGCGTTCGGTTTTTCGGGATTTTTCACTCGAATAATTTTGAATCACTTGCGGGCTACAACTTTAGCGGTGTTAATTAATGGACAGCCTTCTTCTTATTTTCGGCCTCATCGGGGGGTAAAACAAGGAGATCCTTTGTCTCCTTTATTATTTATTTTAGCAGCAGAGGGTTTTAGCAGGGGCTTGAAAGCATTGACAGCAGCAGGTCAGTTGCAGCCTTTTCGTTTGGGCCGTGTACCTTTCACCATTACACATTTAGCATATGCAGACGACTTATTGATCTTCCTTCGAGGCACTCAGCGAAATCTCCAACGGTTCCACACATTTCTTACACAATATGAAGCTGCTTCTGGTCAGAAAGTTAATTTTCAGAAAAGCAGTATCATTCCTTCTGCTGCTGTAACACCACATCAGCGACAGACATTTGCGACTACTCTGGGTATGCGTCTCTCCAATCTTCCGTTCCGCTATCTTGGCTCTTATTTGCATAAAGGGATTCCACGAGCACATCACTGTGTTACATTACTCCAACATATTGACGATAGGCTTCAAGGGTGGCACTCCAAATTATTATCTACTGCAGGACGCCTCGTCTTGCTTCAATCAGTCATCGCGGCATTACTCATTCACATTATGGCAGGAGGTGGTATACCAAAGTCGGTTATTAAAATTATCCATCGTAAGATGGCCGCTTTTTATTGGGGTCCTCGACATCATTGGGTCTCCTGGTCTAAGCTTACTAAACCACAGGCAGAGGGCGGCATAGGACTTCGAGATTTGAATAGTTTGCAACAGGCTTTCTATTGCCGCATCTGGTGGTCATATCATCAGAATGCTACCCTATGGAGCCGATATATGCATGCAAAATATGGACATCGTGAAGATTATCTTCCTCGCTTGCCAGACTCTCCTACTTGGAAGATTATATGTCGGATTCATCCCTTTTGCTTACTATACACTGATCGGCACAACGATCAGATATCATGGTTGCCGAATCAGTTGGGAGACTTCTCGCTAAAAAGTGCCTATGAGATCTGTAGAACTGCATCTCCAAAGCTGCTATCTGCCTCATTTATTTGGTCAAAACATCATTCTCCGGCTATAAAGTTGTTTCTATGGCGTATTTTCAATTCTACGTTGCCTTTTGAGGATTATCTTGGTCGATACGTAATGGCTCGTCCGACACAATGCCCATTCTGCAAGAGTGAGTCGGCTTCGGTGGATCATGTGTTTTTATATTGTCCTTCTGTGCGCTCGATTTGGTGCTATTTTGCAAGTGAACTACATTGTCCCCTTCCCACATCAATACATCTTCGTCAATATCTTCTTTCATGGTGGTATCGCTCGTCCCTATCCACGCTTATTGGAGTTTATAAAATCGTGATACCATCGATCATTGTTCATCGTATCTGGTGTGCTTATACTTCCCTGATCTATGGTGACAGCGCATCTATCCCAGCGTCTTCTCTTCGATTCTCTATACAATCTGAGATTACTTTGTGGCACAAAAAGATTGCGGGCTCTAAGTTGTCTGCCACATCACGACATATTTTCGGTTGGCTACCTATTGTTCGGCCTCCTCGTCCATTGATTGTTCGCTGGATCACGCCGCCCACAGGTAGATTAAAATTAAATGTTGACGCAGCTACGGGTTGCAGTTACGGTGCTGGAGGCGCAATACTGCATGATCACAGGGGGTCCTGTGTTGGAGCAATTTCTTTTCGCCTCCCTTTAAGCACACCCTTCCAAGCAGAGATTCAGGCAGCAGTTTTTAGTCTCTTTTATTTCTTACCGCTCTACCGCTCCATCATACTAGAATCGGATTGCTCCCAATTGATAGACCGGTTGACTCGACCACTCATTGTTCATGGTTATCCACATCTTCAGTTGCTACAATCACTTGTTAATACACATCGACTCTCTTGCTCTCACGTTTATCGCGAGGCGAACCTGCCAGCACATTATTTAGTGCAACATGCAATGATCCACCCAGGCACCGAACGTTTTGCCTCGAACACTCTACCTTCATTGGTCCGGGCGGCGGTCACACTGGATCTCACTTCTGTTAATTTGCGGGTGCCATGACTACAGTCTTCCATAAGGATTGGCCAGAGTTTCCTTCTACTGCCTGTTACCTTAGAGTGACAGGCAGGCACGGTATGGTTGCACATACATTATTCTATGCTTCATGCTTTATACTTTTAGTGTGTAACGAGCCTTTTTGTTTCATGGGAGTGTTTTGGATCTATCATCAACTACATTCTTACTTCTCGTGTGTGGACAACATGACTGGTTCGGTGCCTTGCTGCGTCGGACTTCATATGGCGGGATTCTTACCATTGTCGCCTTGGCCTATTGGTCAAGGCGACTCGGGTAATCATTTTCATTCTTGGTTCATATTTGTTCTTTTGGACACTGCTCCTACATTCATGTTCTATTCCTGTTTGTGCGAGTTTCAATTCACAATGGCGAGGCTTCTTCCGGATGAGGGCACTGCTTTTTCGGATCGGATAGCGTGGCAGGCAATGGCTATTATTTCTTCTTTGTCGCCTTGGCACTTCAACTGCCAAGGTGGCTTCGGTACGTGCTTGCTCTATCAGACATTGATTGCACAGTTTCATACTTATATTGACCACTACTCTCTCTGGACGTTTTCTGAGGTTTGGATTCTCATGTCTCATACAAGACACAGTTGCGGCCACCTAAGCTCCATCGGCGTTTTACTGTACATGACAACGACATTCAAGGATTTGTACCACAATTTATATTCTAATCATATCAATGACAGTCATATAAATATGTACGCTTTTTCCTTTGCCAAGGTTTTATCCACAAGGGTGGTTTTACTTGGCAAGGTTTTAATGCGGCATATCATATATGACTGGAGATATGTCATTATTGTTTCATTATTTCATTATTTCGAATACTCTGAAAGTGTAATATGGTTTTCCTCCGCCATATGTGAGGCTTTGCATGAATAAATAAAATTTTTTCGTTAAAAAATATATATATATATGTATGTATGTATGTATGTATGTATGTATATATGTGTGTGTGTATATAGATATATATATGTGTATATATATATGTATATATATATATATATGTATATATATATATGTATATATATATGTGTGTATATATATATATGCACTGCTGATGTCCCCATTGTCCCGGTTTGGATTGCATTGCCGTCCTTGCCGATTCATTTACATCACCGTGCAGCCCTCTTTGAAGTGGTTCGGCCGATTGGTATGCCGTTGAAATTGGATGTTGCGACTGCGGATGGCCTCAGACCTTCAGTGGCTCGTGTCTGTGTTGAGGTTGACGTTTCTCAGGACTTACCACAAAAAATATATTTACAGGCAAAGGGTAGGTTGATCTTACAGTCGATAGTCTACGAAGACCTACCATTATTCTGCACTTCATGCCGCCGACTCGGCCATGCAACAAATGCATGCCATCCTAAGGACACCAACAACGCGGCCCCTCCACCGCCACCTCCCCCGCCGCCGCCTCCCCCACCGCCGCGGCACTCAACCAAATAGCGCTGGACGCCTGTCAAAAAGAAAATGCCAGCACCTTCTCTGCCAAACACAGATGTATCTGTTGAACATTCTGCTCAAGATGATCAACCGAATATCGTAGTGATCCCTCCTTCGGATACCACAACAACCCAGGCTATGACTGACCAGTTGGTAGAGGAATTCTGTGATGCTGCGGACCATCATATGCCACCCGAAGTAAATCCAGCCGAAACAGGTCACGCATCAGATACAGATTTGCCAATTGATGATCATATTGATGATATACCTAATGTCCCTGCGGATGTAGCACGCCGAATGCAACTAATACCACCATCACCGGATGAGGAAATATTAATATCGCTGTTAGAAGAACATGCTGCTGAGACTGAATTCATACCAGTGGTCCCACGCCGTAAGCGAAGGACACACAAAGATTTACCACCTCTTCCGCCATCCACGATCGTAACACACAGTGCGTCGCATATCATACAGGGAAGTACCTCCTCTCTTACTCAATGAATGCAATCGTATGGAACATCCGACGCATGCATGCCTCGTTACCTAGATTAAAACAATTGATTCATGGGCACCGTTTACATTTTCTTTCTTTGGTCGAACCCAAACATGCACCTTCTAGTATACATGGATTTGCTTTGCAGCTTGGTTTTTCACAGTCTTATTCTTCACAATCGGAACGTATTTGGTTTTTCTGGCGTGATGCTGAATTTCATTTGCTTACTACTCAGGACCAGGATCAAGTGGTACATTTTACATTGCAGTCACTTACTCTGCAATGGACCTTCGTTTTATCTGTTGTGTATGCGAAACACACACCTCTTCAGCGTCGTCCACTTTGGCGCTCATTATGTGACTTTGCGGAATCATGTCAGATACCTTGGATGGTGGGCGGTGATTTTAATACGTTTAGAACTATCGAGGATCATAGGGGTCGCTCAACTCCTTCTCTAGCAGCACTACAAGACTTTAATGATTGTATCGAAACGTGCTCCCTGATGACGCCACCGCATCAAGGCTCCAGATTTACTTGGGCAAACGGCAGAGGGCTTGGCCGGATTCGTCGTAGATTGGACTGGATTTTTATAAATTCTGCGTTTCAGGATGTGTTTGAGGTTATACAGTTATCACACTTGCCGAGGGTTACCTCGGACCACATGCCATTATTATTCTTGTGTCGACAAAGTGTCTCATCTGGTAGGCGCTCTTTTCGTTTTTTGGACGCCTGGCTACATCCCTCAGATTTTCATTCTTATATGCAGCAGGCATGGTTATCATATCCCACTACTGGTGGCATGCATGGCTTCTATAAAAAATTGTTTTCATTTAAAAGAGACATCCAGCGGTGGAATAAGGACATCTTTGGCAACATTTTCAGCAATCTGAAGCATGCAGAGGCTCAACTTAATCATGCAGACGCAGCCTTGGATTCGCATCCGACAGCGGAAACAAGAGAAGAGTATCATAGATCCAAGGTAGAATATCTACGAGCATCTACTTATGAATTACAATTCTGGAAGCAAAAAGCCCGGATAAAATGGCTTAAGGATGGCGATGCAAATACACAGTACTTTCATTCCATTGTCAAAGGGAGGCGAACGCATCTGCAAATACAACAAATTCGCAACGCCGAGGGCCAGCTGTTGACGAATCCGACTGACATCATGTCGGCCGCAGTCTCTTTTTATACTGATTTATTTGCTCAGGAACCAACATATAATCATTCTTTGATACTTTTGCGCATTCCACGACTAGTAACCGAATCCGACAATCTCATGTTGACACAGCTTCCTACTGAGTCTGAAGTTAAAGAGGCCGTGTGGCACTTGGACCCTCACAGCGCTGCAGGTCCGGATGGGTTTCATGGTATGTTCTATCGATCATGTTGAACTATCATACATTCTGATGTTGTTAAAGCGGTGCATGAGTTTTTTCTAGGTATACCACAGCCGCTGGTCATGGCTAGTGCATTAATTATTCTGATACCCAAGGCACAATCTCCTCAAACATTCAGTAATTTTTGCCCTATCTGTCTTACAAACTTTTTAAGCAAAGTTTGTACCCGCATTATTGCCACATGTTTGGGGACGCTCCTTCCGAAGTTAATCTCGCCAGAGCAAACAGGATTCCTTCCGGGACATGATATTTCCACTCAAGTTTTACTGGCCAGAGAAATGGTACATATGCTAGATAGCGGTGGCTCCCATTTATGTATGAAATTGGATATGATGAAAGCATTTGATCGGGTCAGTTAGGATTATCTAGAGCGACTCCTGTGACAGTTTGGTTTTTCAGATTTTTTTACTCGGATTATCATCAATCATCTTCGGGCTACTACGCTATCGGTTTTGATAAATGGAGAGCCATCGCCTAAATTCCGTCCATACAGAGGTGTCAAACAGGGCGACCCTCTATCTCTATTGCTATTCATTTTGTCATCGGAGGGTTTCAGCAGAGGGTTAAACTCATTGGTTGCTGCGGGACATATACTGCCATTTCGTCTAGGCCGCATTCCTTTTGCAATAACCCACTTAGCGTACGCGGATGACCTACTTATTTTTCTACAGGGAACACAGCGCAATATACGACGCTTTCACACGTTTTTAACTGCGTATGAAACTGCTTCCGGTCAAAAAGTAAACTTTCGAAAAAGTAGTCTCATCCCTTCGGCAAACATTACGCCCCGTAGGGTTCGGACCTTACAAGAAATATTGGGCATGCGGCTCTCGTCTCTACCGTTTCGATATCTTGGTTCATATCTCCATAGAGGGATCAACCGCTCCCGATTTTGTTCTACTCTGCTACGTCATATTGATGATCGATTAAATGGTTGGCATTCCCGACTCCTCTCAACAGCGGGTTGCTTAGTATTGCTGCGTTCAGTTCTTTCTGCGCTCCCTCTTCATATCATTGCAGCAGGCGGATTGCCAAAGTCTGTCATTAAGATGTTGCACCGAAAGATGGCCACTTTTTATTGGGGCAAACGCCATCATTGGGTGGCTTGGTCAAAAATCACTTTGCCTATTGATGAAGGAGGCTTGGGCCTTCGAGATCTTAACATACTGCAACAGGCATACCACTGCAGAATTTGGTGGTTATATCAGAAGCATGATACTTTATGGAGTCGGTATATGCATGCTAAATACGGACGGAGAGGGGATTTTCGGCCAAGACTACCGGATTCTCCGGTTTGGAAACTCATCTGTCGCATTCATGACACTTGTATTTCGCAGACGACAGGCACAGGTTCCCATCTCACATGGAAGCCAACACCCTTGGGTGAATTCACTCTAAAATCGGCATATGATGTTTGTCGGACCGCCAAGCCAACGCTACTTTCTGCTAAGTTTATTTGGTTCAAGCAACATTCACCAACCATCAAAATACTACTCTGGCGTTTATTTCACTCTGCACTGCCATTTGAAGATTATATTGGTAATTATTCTGCCGCTCGCCCCACGCGATGCCCGTTTTGTAAACAACACTCGGCAACGGTTGATCATGTTTTCCTATATTGTCACCCCATTAGTCTATTATGGACTTTCTTTGCGGCGGAATTGCATGGAGTCTCCATCACTACCTTGAATCTGCGCCAATACATCTTATCCTGGGGGTATCGTTCCTCTTATTCTTCTCTACTTGGGGTTTTAAAGATTGTTGTTCCGGGTATCCTAGTGCATAACATCTGGCGCTGTTATGCTAGTTTAGTGTATGTGGATACTGCATCTTTTTCTCTATCGGCACTTAGGGCCGCTGTTCACTTTGACATCAACATGTGGATTCACACGTTGCATGGATCAAAACTCGCCGCAGGGCCATCTGCCTCTATTTCATGGATTCCATATGTTCGACCTCCCCGTCTTAAAGTGGTAAGATGGCACACTCCTCCATCAGGAAGATTCAAACTTAATGTGGATGCGGCAGTTGGACGACAATATGCTGCAGGCAGCGTTATCTTGCGCGATCATGCCGGAGTATGTGTGCGCGCCTTATCATTTCGATTACCACCATGCACGCCATTGATGGCCGAAATTCAGGCTACGCTATTTGGATTACTCTAATTTCTTCCATTATATCGAACACTTGTCATAGAGACAGACTGCGCGCAAATGCTGCTGCGCCTACGTCAGCCTCAGCCTATTTTTGGAAATTATCATCTCAGGCTCTTACAAACGTTGATTACCAATCATCATTTAGAAATCATGCATATATACCGCGAGGCTAACATGGCGGCTCACTACCTTGCCCATTACGCAATGACATCACCAGGCACGTGCTCCTTCACTACCAACAGTCTACCACCTATGGTACGCGCTTCAGCCACTTTGGATCTCACATCCGCAACCTTACGTACTCATTGAGCTTTTGGTCTTCCATATGGATTGGCACACTCCAGTATCCTCTGCCTGTACTCGTGCGAGTACAGGCAGACTCGTCTTCCACAAGGATTGGCATACACTAGCGTTCGCTGCCTGTACTCTGATGAGTACCGGCAGCCTCGGTGAGCTTCACACCTCCTCACTTTTTGGTATTTGTATATATTTACTACATTTACTACTCCTACTTGACGTACGTTTCTGTTTCATTGGTACATGGCGGCCTCACATATTCGCCTTTTTTGCGCTGCGGCCTCACGCGTCTTCCACATGGATTGGCTCTCATTGGATTTCTCTGCCTGTACTTCGACAAGTACAGGCAGATTCGGTATGCGTTACATTCGCTGAGTCAGCTGTCTTATCTTATGTCTTCTCTATATGTTTAACACCCTCTCTTGTTTTCATGGTGCATGGACGGAGTCTACACTGCGGCTGGCTTTTAACATTCATGCGACGGATTTTCGCAACGGGGATGGACTGGCTTCAACCCTTTTCTCTATTCAATACACGGACGGCATCACAAACACTAATCGGCTGCCACAACGAGACCAATGACGTATCACCTGTGAAGTGCCATCAGCATGACGCGTTTGTCGATCCACTGTTTTCATTAGTATTACACTGTAACGCTTATCATCGCTCCAAACATATAAATATGTACGCTTTTTCCTTCGCCAAGGTTTTATCCACAAGGGTAGTTTTACTTGGCAAGGTTTTAATGCGGCATATCATATATGTTTTGGAGGTTGATAATCCATAGATTTCTACTTTCGCATTATGCATCTGCATTGTAATAAGGTATTCCTCCGCCAAAAGTGAGGTTTTTATTAATAAAACCTTCTTTTTCAAAAAAAATATGTATATATATGCATATATATGTAATATATATATCCACGTTTTTTAAAAAAAAGGCACAACACACATATATTCTGACGTACCACCGACACGTCACATATATTACAAACGTATGTCGACGTCACACCACTATGTACACCTCATATTTATGAGCATATTCATGTCTTATAACATATGATATAAGTCATGGTGACCTCAAAATTATAACGACATGTTACAAGGTCATAAACCGAAAATTGTCATATCAGGTGACTACCGAAACATCATCGACATGTCACGTACTTGCCATATAAAGATGACCAGCCCATATACATCAAAAATAGCCAAACATTTTGTGGCTCACATGTTAATATCAGCCACTAAATCATTCCATGTTGGCACACACAAATCACCCACAATTTATGCTAAATTTGTGGAGAATTCAAACTCAACTTCATTAGTACACATGGGGTATTTTTAGTTAAGTTATTGGAGCTGAATATACACTTTATTTTATGTATGTTATGTGTGACATAATATATATTACATGTGCAAGAAGTTTGAATTTAATCGGAAAAAAATTGTGTAATCGACGAAAGTCGAAAATTCGGTTTTCTACGAACATATACACATGGTATGTTTTTTAGGCATAGATGCAACATGTATCTAGACACTTTTTACACATTCAAAACATGCTAAAGTGTTCTAGAAAATTCAAAATAGGACTAGTTATTATTTACCATATATGTGTAAATATTGTGCATTATTTGACAAAGCTTACTAAAATGAAATTTCAGCACATGCCCATTCATTCTACATGCCTATTTCATCTTGTTGAAGCGAAGGTGGAGCTTATTTGGGACTTCAATTGGTGGAGAATATGCCACACAAGATTTGTGACACTGAAGAAGGTACCACACAAGGAAAGATTTCAAAATGCAACACATGCTGAAAATTCAGCACATGCTACTATAGTGGGGCGTTTTTTTGCTCCTTAATGCACCTCAATTTGTCTCCCAAATTCAAGGGATCGAAATGTGATAGTATGGTAATATTTTGACTACATTTGAGCACATATTTTGAAAGTTTATTTTGTAGAATTTACAGCTCATTAAATGATGCCAAGTTGGATCAATCAACAAGTGACAGGTGAGCAAGGTCAAGTCATTCTTCCAATCATATTGCGCCAAGTAAGCAAGTTTGTTTCATCTTCTACACAAGGCAATCTTCCAAGAATATTAAAGACAATTCTCAATAAGGGAGAAACCCTAAAGGGGGCGGCCAAATGTGAATAAAAGAGAGAAGTTAGTGCAAAATAAGGCCAAGCTACAACTCACATTCTCTCAAGTGCAAGAAGCTGTACTACTTTCTTCTTCTTCTCTCAAGCCTATTGTTCATATATTCTACATATTGTATAGGCTTTGAATATACAATCCAAATACGTTCATTGTTGTAAAAGGTTAATTAAGGTGTGATCAAACCTTTATTCGTTCGGTGGTGGTGTGCGTGATTCGTTTGCTCAATTGTATTGATTGTAAAAGGGTGGAGTTAGTGTTTAACTCCAGTCACCCTTGTAGTAAGGCATTTATTTATGTTTAGTGATAACCGAGGAAGGTATCCTCGAAGATTGGAGTAGGTTAATTTAACCGAACCAGTATAAAATCCTTGATGTTCTTACTTTACTACACTTTACTTTCAGTTTTCAGTTTCTGCATTGAGTTCGTGTAACGGTAAAAATAGTAAACGATTTTAAAAAATTATAGAATTTTGCAAAAAAACGACCACATATCCTAGCTTTCATTTGGCGCATGTTTCAACTTATTTGGATAAGTATAAGTCATTCAAACATGAATAGTTCTGAGACTAGTGCAATCTGATTTTCAGATTTGCAAAGGTTGAGAACATCAATGTGGTTGATATACTTTCCAAAGAAATTTTCAAAAACGGTTTTAACCCACTAATATACATATCTTGAGGGTCTTGTCATAAAAGTTTCAGACCATTTGAAGTCACCTTTAATAGGAATAAAATTTTTCAAGTCGGAGTACAGTTTCTGTCAGATTTGCGCAATCTGACCAAAAACGTATTTTCAAGGGTTAGGAGCGGAGTTTTAATTTGAAATTTTCGTGAGACTCTTCTAACATCTGAGAGTACATTCTCACCAAATTTTATAATTTTTAGAAGTCTACAACTAGGCCTTTTAAATATTTCAAATCAGGATCTGAAAACAGAAACTGTTTTAGAAGTGAAGTTTTTGGTCCAAAACTTTTTAAAGACCAAATTTTCCGCACTCACTATTCAACCTCTTCTGGTTGTGCTATACAGGTCCTACACCATGTGCAGATTGGTGGCCGGTGTTACAAAAAGAAGTCCTGCAAGATCCCTTTTATGAGGATTTGAGCAACACACAATCACACCACCAGCTGATCCAACGAGGTGGGGTTGAGGTGGGGTGTGCTTCAAAAATGACAGTTTATTTGAGCACTGGCTCAACCTTCATTCACAAAGTAATTGCAGACTGCCGTTCATCACCTACAGGAGGACATTTTGGAATCCATAAAAGTCTTTCTCGCATTAAGGATGACTTCCCTTTAGCGTAAAATGCGCCAATCAGTACAAGAGTGATTGCAATAGTGTGATGTCTGTCAACTATACAAATCTGATTCTGTGGAACCTGCTGGGTTGCTTCTATTACTACCAATTCCGTGATGTGGACAAATGTCTCAATGAATTTTAGTCGAAGGGTGGCAGACATACTGTTGTCATGGTAATCGTCGATCAATTAACAAAGTCCAATGTGGTTCGTCTGCATGTTATTCCAACATTCAATGTGGTTCAGCAGTTCTTCTTGCAAGTATTGTTTGAATTGCAGGGATCCAAGCTTTGCATGAGTTCAAGTTATCGCCCAAGTCTGATGGGCAAACCGAGGTAGTAAATCACACACGAAAGCAATATTTTCGGTGTTTTGCAGGCGACCAACCACGAAAACGACTCAGCTTGATTCCTGGGCTAAGTTTAGCCATAACACCTCAATTCATTCCTCAACCAAAATGACACCTTTCGAGGCCGAATATGGTATTCCACCCCCAGCATTCTGGCTTATGTTCCAGGCACTTCTCGTGTCCAAGCAATGGATGAATACCTATGTGACCGTGATGTCATTCTTCGTCAACTACGTCACAATCTTTCACTAGCCCAGAATCGAATGAAATGTCAAGCTTATCAAAAGAGGCGTCAGATATCTTCCATTGTAAGATTATGTGTACTTTAAGCTTCAGTCTTGGCGGCAAAGTTATGTGGCTTTTCGGAGTTCCATGAAGCTTGCCCCACGTTTTTTTCGATCCTTATCAAATTATTGAAAAGGTGGGTCCAGTGGCGTATAAGTTGATCTTCCTCTTGGTTCTCAAATTCGTAATGTTAGATTTTCAGAGTTGCAGAGTATGAAGCGGAAGCAAGTGTTTTAAAGCATTTGGAAGAACACACATTGTAGAATTTGTAAGAACAATTGTAAAATAGAATGATAAAATTTGGAGGCTGAATAGTGTAGAATTTTATTCAGACTTTGAGTTCTTCAATCAGAACATCTATTGGAAATATACAAGTGTTTGCCTTTATAAGGCTTGAAAGAGGTAAGACCACCTCAAGCCACCAACGGCTATTTCTAACGGCTATATTCTTATTTACAATTGTTTATTGGTCCACTGGAGCTAGCAGATGTATGTACAGTATATTCGTATACATACTTTTGTTGCACTGTTCCTCTGTTTATCTCTTCAGTGCTGCCTCCGAGGTTTCTTATTTGTCTAAGTATTTCAACTCGGCAGTGCTGTCTATGTTGGCTACTGTTGATCTTTGTTCTGCTGTTGTTGCTTTGCTCAGTGCAGCTTGGTCCATTTTTTATGCATCACCTAGTCTCCACAGCTTGACATCCTTCATTGCTGCTTTCCTTTAGTGTGTTCACTTCATCACCTCGGCTTCGGCAGTCTTTTATTTAGCTCAGATACTTCATTACCTCGGCATTTCCCTCATTTAGCTTACCTCGGCACTTCTTCTTTTGGCTTGGTACTCCATCCAGATTCTAACACTTTTCACCTTGGCGCTTTATCTCATCACCTCAGCATTGCAACCGTTTTACTTGGGCACTGTTTTCTATCACCACGACACTGCATATTTTAGCTCAGCACTTCTTCTCAACTCGAGTACTTCTGACCTCACCTCGGTTAGGCACCTCGGTTGGGTACTTCTTTGCTTCTGTCCTTACTTCAGCTTAGCACCTCATTCACACTCCTTAATCTTTCCCTGCACATCTTTGATCCTCACCTCGGTATGACACCTCGGCTCGGTAACCCTTTACTTATTCCTTGAGCTCAGCTAGGCACCTCAGCTCGGCTGGTCACTGGTCTTTTGTTCACTTCAGCTAGGCACTTCATTCGGCTGGTCACTTTGTTTATTTCTGCAGACTCCTTCTTCAACACTCTCCCTCAAGTTTGGTGTATTTATACACCAAGATTGACATTGTCTACAAAAAACGATGTCGGATGATCCATCAACGGACCATGGAGTGATATCTCCTTCTGAATTTTGATGAAGAACGATGGAGACAACTGGAAGCTAACCAATGTGCTATTGTCATCTTCGCCACGTGAGGTGGTGAAGAACCTAGCAACGCCGGATCCACCACTATTAGCTCCGATGTTCAACTCCATTTGAGAGAACTACAGAAAAAGGGCCTGATTGCATTGGTGCAAGGTTGTGAGCGACATATACCTGCCTTCAGCTCAGCTCGGTCATTACTTATAGTAGATGCGCTGAGCTGAGTACTGCACCTGCTATGTTTTGTCATTTTCAGCACGACATTTTTCCAGTGTGGGATGGTTCAGCAACATGTATTTCCTAAAAAATTCAGAGCATATATATATATGTATAGATTGTATTTACATTGTTAAGTGGGCAAGTGGACAAATAGGTCTGGCTATGATAAACAAGTCACTTCCACTTGTGCCGTCACATCACTCTTTTCTTCTCTCTCCTTTGTACTTATCTTCTTCCTTTGTATTTAAATTTCATACGATGGGAAGGAAGAAATGAGAGAGAGAGAGAGAGAGAGAAACACAAAAAATATTTTTAGATATCAAGGGCATAGTTTAGAAAATTTCGTATGTTTTGAAGGATACTTTGATGCAGTATGAGTTCAAATACAGAAGCCTTTAATGGGAGAAGTATAAGTTTAAAAAATAAAGGAGCCTATAATGGCGTTTTAAACAACTTCAAGAAGATTTCGGCATTACTAGTCAAGGCTCTTCAGACCAAGTCAAGAGATAGATTTTTGCACTATGGCAAAGGTTCTATGGATGACCTAACAAGAAGATTTCAGCTCTGCAGCCAAGGCTTTTTTGGCCTAATAAAAAATGGCTCAGAGGGATTCATGGCTTAGAATAGCACATTGAGATCCGTGTCAATTGACAAAGAATACGACCTCGGCTCTACGGCTTTGGAAGAGTTTACGAAATACGACCTTGGATTTAAGGCTTTGGAAGAGTTTTATGAAAGTGGCATTTGGCCAATCTTTATTTATGAAGATTCTTGAAGAGATGACACATCGGTTGTCCTCAAGAAACTTTTTTATATAAAGTTTTAAAAAATGGCACTTAAGCCGATATTCGAAGCAAAGAATATGTACATTGGTTTTTCAGAAAATATGGCATTCAGGCCAATCTCCGAAGAAACAGGAAATCAATCTTGTTTTTGGATAACAAACTGATTGCTATTAAGGTTCTGTGACCTTTGTTTAAGATTTTAGCCTGCGACCAAGGCTCGTATTGCCTTTTAGGAACAGAAGATTTCAGTATGAAACCAAGGCTCTACAAAGCCAATTCAACAGAGTTTAGAAAAAACATATTTACAAGTGGTAAAAAAATTTTACACAGTCAGCTGAGAATATGACATCCAAAGGATGTGCTGCTGGAGAAACTTGAACATGTTCGTACCAAGCAACAGAGGTGGTTGAATGTCTTTTCCTCATTCAAAAGCTTCAGCGCAACAATCAGGAAAGGAGAATTTACAAAGATCTAAGACTTAAGTTCGGAAGATTTCAGCTCGGCAGCTAAGGTTCTTCATAACCCATGAAGAGTTCAGTTCGGCGCGAAGGTTCTTCAAGACCTATTGAGAAGATTTCAGCTCGATGGCTAGGGCTCTACTCAGCCTGTTTGAAAAAAGATTTAAAAAACATGTTTGAAGGTTTCAGCACAAATGCTAAGGCCCTTCTCAGCCTGCTAGAAAACTTATAATTTTTATAGACGTGCGTGATTGAAGATTTTCAGCTCAATGCTAAGGCCCTTCATAACCTATCAAAAAAAGGATTGGAATGTTAAAGATTTTCAGTCTGTTATAACAAAGGATTTTAAAAAAGAAAATGTGTGCTAATGAAGATCTATACCTACGACAATGGCTCTTCACAGCCTAGAGATAAAGAGTTTCTGCCTAAGGCAATGGCTCTTCACGACCCAAAAGAAATACATTTGAAAAATGGTATGAAGATGAAGAGTGAAGAGTTTTGAATAAGCGTTTTAGCAACAGATAAAAAACTCGGCCAAGTAAGTTTTTTTCTAAAAACAGCTTTCAAACAGAGGAGAAAATATTTGGCCAGACGTATTCTCTTCACAGCTTCTTCTTCTTCTCTTCATGGCTCTGATACCATGTTGGATTTTCAAAGTTGCAGAGTATGAAGCGGGAGCAAGTGTTTTAAAGCATTTGGAAGAGCACATATTGTAGAATTTGTAAGAACAATTGTAAAATAGGACAGAATTTGGAGGCTGAATAGTGTAGAATTTTATTCAGACTTTGAGTTCTTCAATCAGAACATCTATTGGAAATGTACAAGTGTTTGCCTTTTATAAGGCTTGGAAGAGGTAAGACACCTCAAGCCACCAACGACTATTTCTTACGGCTATATTCTTATTTACAATTGTTTATTGGTCTACTGAGCTAGTGGATGTATGTACTGTATATTCGTATACGTACTTTTGTTGCATTATTACTCTGTTTATCTCTTCAGTGCTGCCTCTAAGGTTTGTTATTTGTCTAAGTATTTCTGCTCGGCAGTTCTGTCTATGTTGCTGCTGATAATCTTTGTTCTGCTGTTGTTGTTTTGCTCAGTACATCTTGGTCCATTTGTTTATGCCTTCACCTCGTCTGCTCAGCTTGACATCCTTCATTGTTGTTTTCCTTTAGTGCCTTCACTTCGTCACCTCGGCTTCGATATTCTTTCCTTTAGCTCATATACTTATTACCTCAGCCTTTCCTCATTTTAGCTACCTCGACACTTTTTCTTTTGTTTGGTACTCCATCTATATTCTAACACTTTTCACCTCGGCGCTTTGTCTCATCACCTCAGCATTGCATCGTTTCACTTCGGTACTGCATGTTTAGCTCAGCACTTCTTCTCCAGCTCGAGTACTTCTGACCTCATCTCGGCTAGGCACCTCTGTTCGGTACTTCTTCTACTTCTACTCTACTTCAGCTTAGCACCTCAGCTCGTCACTCGTTAATCTTTCACTGCTCATCTTTGATCCTCACCTCGGTATAGCACCTCGGTTCGGTACTCCTTTACTTCTTCTTTTAGCTCAGCAAGGCACCTCAGCTCGGCTGGTCACTGGTCTTTTGTTCACTTCAGCTAGGCATCTCAACTCGGCTGGTCACTTTGTTCATTTCTACAGACTCCTTCTCCAAACACGTAATGTGTTTCATGTTAGTTTGTTACGAAAGATTTAGGGGCAGGCATCCCTGTGATGTTTCTACCATTCTTCCACTACCTGAATCTGTCCTCAATCTTCGTAGCCTTCAGAAAGGTAAGTATCGTCCAAAAACAGAGAAAGGACCTTTGCGGGGGGAGGGGGGGGGGGGAGAGAAGTTGAGTGGTGCATTCAATTGCAGTAGACATGTGGGTTGGACTTGGTCTAGATAGTAGTTGGACTTTGTGTAGATAAGTTAAATTGTTTGTTCCGTTTTTTAAGCCATGCAGCGTTCATCTTTTAATGGAGCTTAGCATTATGGGTCTACATTTTCTTTTCAGTATAGTAAGACTATTGTATATAGTCTAGATTGTCTACAATGTCATACAATTATTAAACACATCATATAATCAATATGTTGGCCTTTAGGTAGACAAGTTTTCACAATAACCTTTCTTCAAGGGAGTCGATGTCAATCCTCTTTTCCAGAGATAGTTCCATCTTGGGTCATTTAAAAACTCTCCAAACAAAAAAAAGAAAAATATTTTCCACTATTTCTTATGCTCCAGTGCACGTGTACTATACAAAGTCTTCAGATCAATGTAGCACTAAAAAGCAGGTAAGTAATCGGGTCCATATTTACGTTATTGAACCAAATCAATATGTGCGGCTAAAATAAGAAAATTGACTAGGAAATAGGATTTGCAAATTTACAAACAAGAATATTCCAAGAGATCTCAGCACCTCCTTTATAAGATCTCAAATGTTCAACCTATGAGGAAAGTAATCAAATTGAGATAATTGAGGTTTGCATCAATAATTTGTTAAAAAAAAAATCACGAGTTTTGAAGCTTCTTTGTGGCATAAGAGGGCCCAAAAGACACCAGCAAAAATAGCATCATGGATAAAAATGGTAGTGGATCTCGATGTGGTTAGTACATTCGTGAAAAAGACATGATTAACCCCAGTATGTATAGCGATTTAGAATCGCGTATGTCGACAAGTATAGTTTTCAATCATTTTAACTAAGAACTAGTTGATACCATGTAATTCATCGAGTGAGCGAAAAACGATGAATCGTTTTTTGTCTTTCAAGAAATTGAGAAAAAATCTAAAAAATATGTTCACCCAGTCAATGAACGGCGGGTAAAAAGACAACCAGCCCGTCTGAATCTCACCAGCAAATAAGTGAGATCACAAGTAGCACTCATAATAATGCTTTTTCTCGGATGAGACTTTAAATAACGTGTGACATTCAGTGGCATCACAATGCTCCCTACAAAGAGTTTGCATAAACTGAGCCAGGACGAGTAGCCGCCAAATAGATGAGACATACAACGGGACATCAATAAGGAGTTGGGTCGGAAAAAAAAAGACCAGCAGCCTCAGCAAGACGCTGATTTTGATCAAAAGGAAAACTATCAGATTTAGCTCCAATAAAGTTAAGTTCGGAAGAATATATCCAAAGCAAGTTTTGCTGGGCATAAAATAAATATTTGTAGGACTACAAACAACTTCCAAACCAAATAAATATTCTAGAACGTCAAGATCTTTCATGCAAAAACAGATGACCAAATAAACCTTTGAAGGATTGCAGCGTAGTTGAATTATTACCATAAATAATATAGAGTCAATATATATCAAGACGTTTAATTAAATATTACCACGACAAAAAGTAAATAACGAGTATTAGCATATGTTTATGTAGCGCCCATTTCCGAACCCTAAGGTCAGAACCGGTACGCCCAGCCGTATTCCGCTAAGGGATATACAAGGCGTCTGTACGAATCCCTGCACTTATCAAAACGACAGAGTATTCGATTGCGGAAGCGAAATAAATCAATTCAAACCCTAAATCGAAAGTAAAATCCCCAAAATCATATATAGTCAACATCAAGTCAAAATCCCCTAAAACGACATCGTAAAGTTCGTAAAATAAAATCCCTAAGCTAAGTCCTCAATGAAATAATAAATAAATAACTTCTCTATTTCTGAACCTGAATCTCCAAACAGTCTCCACGGGTCCCACTGAGCCCACTCTGAATCTTCTCTCCAACTCATATGTAATCATACCCTGAATGGTCTGCAAGAAAACAAAACAAACGGTGTGAGCGACAAAAACGTCACTCAGTAGGTACGCTGCCTACATCGGCCCTGTGAGATCATACACGCTAGGACAGTAGTGAAAATACATATATGTACTGTAATACGAAAATAGACTGTCCACGTTTTCGCAAATACGTATAACGGTCATAACTTCTTAAAACAATCAAAACACATAATCATGCGAAATGAGCGTGAATGCAATGCCACATACGTGATGCATGATAACCCTACATTCTAAGAAACATTCATCTAATCATGCAATACATGTCCCCAGGTCCTAACAGTACGGAACGGAACAGATCAGATATGCGACTTACGTCTCGCATATCCTAACAGAACGGAACGAAATAGAACATATCATATATGAAATGTCGTGATGCATGAATGCACAGAAATCATGCACGGAATCTTTCCTTTGCTTTCTTTTCCTTTTCCTTTTTCTTTTTCCTTTTCTTTCTTTTCTTTTTCCTTTTTCTTTTTCTTTTTCTTTTTCCCCTTTCTTCCTGCACCTTGCTTCCTGCGACCCTGCGATTCCAAAAACCCTTCCTTTATCAATGCGATTCCGATGCCCCCCCCAGCCGACCTTCTCCCTCAGCCCCCCACTCTCAGCCGCCCCCACCTTCCCTCAGCCCCCCTTACCAGCTGATCCTCCCTCAGCCCCTTACCACCTCCAGTCCGCCCCCCAACGCCCAGCTGACCCCCTCTCCAGTTCTGCACCACCCCCCTGACCAGCCGCACCACCCCACCTGTCTAGCCTCTCCGCCGCCCCCTCACCCTTGTTCCTCCATCCGGAAGTACGTGACCATAGCGCACCACCACCAGCCATGCACCGCCAGCACAAACACTTTTTCCTACGATTCCGGTATTCACATGCGCATCAAAAATAAAATCTGTTTCAAGTTCTTCATATGAAAATAACATCATACAATATATACATATACGATCATATATACGGACATACAATTCATCACACGTACATATAATCTAATACTCAAGCATCTATACAATCACCAATACTAATGCACGATCTCGTTTTCATAGGAAAATTAAAGATTATCGTTTTTACATTCAACGGATGTTAAGGGGGCACCTACCTGGCAATTGATACAGTTTGAGAGCGTGATAGAGTGGTGGTTCCTCCTCCTTAAACCGGCAGCTTGGTTTGGAAGCAAAGAAAGCCGCTCCTTTTCTTCTCTCTGTGAAGAAGGCGGCGTGTGTTTGTGAGGGGAGGGAGAGGAAGATTACGTGTTTAAATAGAAATTTGATTAGGGTTTAGGGAAAATTTCCTAATCAAATTAAGTTTAATAATTAATTAGTCAGAATACCCTTTTTACCCTTATTAAAAAAATGGGATATAACATTTTCTCCCCTTACAAAAAGTTTCGTCCCCGAAACTTGTATGTTACGTAATCAATAACTTAGTATCATCCCATATAATTCATTTACCTATATCATGTAGGATCTTCAAGGCACCACTAGAAGGGGGGTTGAATAGTGGGTACGGAAAATGTGGTTTTTAAAATTGTTTTAGACCAAAAACCAAACTTCTGAAAACAGTTTATGTTTTCAGGACCTGTTTTGAAACATTTTGAAAACTAGGTTACAGGTCTTCAAAAATTCAAAAATTTGGAGAGATCTTAGTCTCAGATTTTCTGAGTATCTCCTAAAAATTTCAGATTAAAATTCAACATTTAACCCCTTTAAAAATCGTTGGTGGTCAGATTACGCAAATCTGCCAGAAACGGTAGTCTGATTTGAAAAATTAATTCCAATTAAACCGTGACTCCAAATGCTCTGAAACTTTAATGACTAACCCCTTATTAGGTGTATTTAATTTCATTGAAACAGTTTTGAAAAATTCTTTTGGGATGTTAGTCAAATACGTTCAAAGTCTCAACCTTTGCAAGCCAGAAAATCAGACTGCACTAGTCTCAGAACTTTTGACGCTTGGACGACTTATACTTGTCCAAAAGGGTTGCAACTTGCACCAAATGAACCTTAAGACGTATGGCTATGTTTTCTGAAAGTTTCGTGATTTTTGAAGTTCGTTTACCATTTTTAAGAAAGTGATAAAAATGATGCACTGTGCTGGAAACTGAAAGTAAGTGCTGAAAGGTAAAGAACACAAGAAATTTTACCGGTTCAGCTAAATCAACCTAATCCAGTCTTCGAGGACACCTTCCTCGGTTATCACTAATCACAAAACACAACAAAACCGTAGCACACAGGGTTGATAGAGTTACACACCAACTCCAATCTTTTACAAACCTTGTAAGTGAATACAATGATCACGAACACCACCACCTAGCGGATGCAAGATTGATCACACCTTGATCAATCTTTTACAACAATATAGAGTGTATGGTGGTATAGATGAACCCTATTCAAGATGTATGAATATGAATACAATAGGCTTTAAGAGAGAAGAAAGAAAGAAGTGTAGTAGGAGAATGAGATAAAAACGTTTTAAGCTCTTTGATTTGCAAGACTTGTCTTGTGTTTTGTTTGTTCTCCTTCTTCTCTTTTTATCAAAATTGGCCGCCCCTCCTATGCCTTCTCTTCCTCTTGAAAATTATCTTTTAAGTCCTTGGAAGAATATCTTGCATCATTGTGATATCCACTTGCTTACTTGGCAACTCCTCATTGGATGATCATTAAGCCTTTGCTTACTTGACACTCATTGATTGGATGAATGTTGTCATCATTTGATGACTAGATAAATCTGAAAAATATCACAAAAAACATGTGCCAATTATCCATAAAAATGTTGCCATAAGTTATATATTAAATTCTATAAAATTTGCAAGACAAAATATCTCCATTATCATCCTTAAAATCGGCCACCTTGCTTTTTCCACATGCTGAAATTTTCAGCATGTGCACTATCCAAGATATATTCAAATTGTTTCCATGTTGGTATAGATTATTCCCTTGAAAATGAAAAATCAAATGTGCTTAATTCCAAGACAAATAATCGGCCATATTCATTCCAACACATGCTGAAAATATATTTTAAAATATCATCACATTATTTCCATAATATTTTTAAAACGTTGCCATTTTATTTTCTAATCAATCCATATAATTCAAAGAAGTAAATATGGCACAATTTAGCTCAAAAATTCGGCCAACTCAATGCACACATGCTGAAATTTTCAGCATGTGTTACAAATGTGACAGTTTGAAATGTTACCTTGTGTAGCTCCTTCCTTTATGTCACCAACCTTGTATACTTCATTCTTGGCTAATAAGATGCCAACAAAACTTCACATATGCTCCAACAAGCTGAAGTAGGCGTGTGATGATAGATTGTACATGCGCTAAATTTTATTTTTGCAAATAGTGCACAATATTATACACACATGGTATATTCCAATCAGCCCTTAATTGATTTTATAGAATACTTTATATGTATAGAGTATGTAAAAAGTGTCTAGATACATGTTATGGTGCATGCCAAAACTTTCCATGTGTCGGGTTTGTAGAAAACCGAATTGTTCGACGTTTGTCCGTTTCTCGATTTTTCTCCGATTAATTCCAAATTTTGCACATGTTATATATATTATGTTCACATAATATACTAAATTAAACTTTAATATTCATCTCTCATGGCTGATTAAAGTGAAGCCTACATGTGGACAAAAATTTTGAATTTGAAATCTCCATAATTTGGCCTTAATTGGGGGTGATTTGTGTGTGTTGAACATAGAATGATTTCATGGATAATATAGCATTTAAGCCACGAAATTGGTGGCCATTTTTGAAGGGTAGAGCTGGCCATCTCTATATGGCAAGTACGTGACACTCGGTGAAGTTTCGGTATTCACCCGATACGACAATTTTTGGTTTAGAACCTTGTAACGTGTCGTAATAATTTTGTCCATCACCATGACTTATATCATATGATATAAGACCTGAATATACTCATAATATGTGGTAAATATAGTGTTGTGATGGTTAACGTACGTTTGTAATATATAACGTGTCGGTAGTATGTTGGAATATATGTGTATAGTGCCTTTTAAAAAAAATCTGAATATATATAAATATATATTTTGAAAGGTGTGTATATAAGGAGAGGAGAAGACTTTCCATTCTTCAATTTGGTTGCCTTTGTGCCTTCTCCAAATATATCACCATTAAAATGAACTACTTAGGTCATTTAACTAAGTACTTCACTAGTGAACTAGTTTAGTTCATTAATGGTGACACCTGAAAATAGTTCAAACACAACAAATGTTTCCCATTTGATGTAAGCTTTAAAGCTTCATGGCCCGTTACACGACAACAATATATATGAACTATATAAGGTAGGGTTTCATACAAAAAAAAAACGTGTTAAGTCATAAAACGTGTCCATGCATTTCTTTGGTACACGGTGTTAAATCATGTATTTTTGTAATCAACTCAAACCCTTTTTCTCTACAATCTCTCCCTTTTGATGATTACAAAAATAACCTAAGTTCATGATTTAAATTTGGGTCGCTCCCCCTCCAATCATTGCACAAAATTTTGAATTTCAAATTTCGAATTTTCTCCCCCCTTAGTTTGTTGCAATCTTCTCTCTCTCCCTTAAATCATGGCTTCTCTCGTCCAATCTCCCTTTATTTTGGAAGACAATCAAAAAAATGCATGTAAATATAGAAAGAGATATCAAATCAAATCGGCATAAATCATGCCTAATTTTAGAACGAAGGATTTTCATACGTGGCCCTGATTTTAGTGCCTTAGTGAAAATATCTGCTACTTGTGCCTCGGTGCGTACGTGATCTATGATAATATCACCATTGTTGATGTAATCACGAAGGAAGTGATAGCGGATTCTAATGTTTTTGCCTTAGAATGTAGAACGGGGTTCTTAGATAGTGATGGCGCTCATACTATCACAATATATAGGAATCTGATTTACCGTAATCCCAAAGTCAAAGTTGTTGTTTTAGCCATAGTAATTGTGTGCAACAAAGACTAAGTGCCATGTATTCAGCTTCAGTGGTGGATAAGGCTACGCTTGCTTTTTAGAAAACCATGAAATAAGTGAATTTCCTATAAATTGACAAGTGCCACTCGTGCTTTTCCTATCTATTTTACATCCACCATAATCTGCGTCAGTATAGGCATGCAAGTTAAATTCACAATCTTTATCATACCAAATGCCTAAGGTGGTGTGTGCTTAATATCGAAATATTCTTTTCACGGCATTGTAGTGAGACACTTTAGGTTGACTTTGAAAACATGCACACATACATACACTGAACATGATATCAGGTCTACTAGCAGTAAGATAGAGCAAAGAGCCAATCATAGACCTATATAAAGCATTATCAAAGTCCTTACCATGTTCATCTTTGTCTAGTTTAGTGGTGACGCTCATAGGGGTGGGGGACGGTTTTAAATTCTCAAAATTGAACTTTTTAATCATGTCATTTATATATTTAACTTGGCTTATGTATACCTTTACCTTTGTTTAATCTGCAAGCCAAGAAAGTAATTCAATTCACCAACCATAGACATTTCAAATTCATTTCATGCAAGTTTCAAAATCTTCAACAAGTTTATGAGAGGTGGAGCCGAAAATGATGTCATCAACATAATTTGAATGATTAGTAAATCCGATTTATCTTGTTTTAAAAATAGAGTACTATCTATAGTGCCTCTTTTAAAACCATTTTCTAAGAGAAAAGTAGCAAAACGATCATACCATGCTCTAGGTGCTTGCTTTAAACCATTAGTGCCTTCTTTAGTTTGTACACGTGATCGGGATGTTTCAAATCTTCAAAACCGGTGGTTGTTTCACGTATACTTCTTCTTTATAAATCCATTTAGAATGCACTTTTCACGTCCATTTGATAAAGTTTAAAACCTTTCATGCAAGCAATAGCACCAAAAGTCGTATGGCTTTTAAGCGTGCTACGGGTGCAAATGTTTCATCATAATCTATTCCTTCTTCTTGGTTATATCCTTGTGCTACAGTCTAGCTTTGTTTCTAACAATTTTCCTTCTTCATTCATTTTATTTCTAAACACCCACTTTGTGCCTATTATAATCTTATCTTGTGGTCGTGGGCACTAAATATCCCTACATCATTCTTACAAATTGATTAAGTTCATCATGCATAGAATCAATCCAAGAGAATCACTCAAAGCATCTAACAGTTTTAGGTTCAATTTTCGGATATCATGGCATGAAATTGATTTATTTCATCCACATTTAGTTCTTCTACGTGGTCGTCACACCGTGAGTGATACTGCCTATAATGAGATCATGTGGGTGATCTCTATGCCATCTTGGATGATTATTTTCTACGTTCTCATACATTTCTAAGTGATCGTGTATTTCTAGTGTATCAATGCGTTGCTAGTGTATCATGCATGCCATCATCATCATTCAACACGGGTTTTAATTCAAAAATCATCGTCATATTCTTTATCTTATCAATCTCAACCAAATTCATTAAACTTCACATGAATGGATTCTAGAATTTGCCTAGTGATGGGATCATAACATCTATATGCTTTTGAATTCCCAAATTACCCAACAAAGATTAGCCATTCAATTGATTTAGATTCAAACTTATCTAAATTACTTTCGTATTTAAAACAAAGTCATTTGCAACCAAACACACAAGTAATCATTTTAGGCATGCGATCATTTAATATCTCATAGGCGTCTTATTAATTGTCTTTCTACTAGGACAATCGATGAATTATATACATGCACAATTTACTCTTCCGCCTATAAAAATCTAGCAATTTATTTTCACATAACATGGTTCTAGCTATTTCTTGTACGTCCTATTTTTTCTTTCTACTACTCCATTTATTGTGAGTGTCTAGGTGCGAAACTCGTTTTTGATTCCTTTTTCTTCGCAAAATGCAACCATTCCCTTGTTTTTAATTTCACTGCCTCTATCGCTTCTATCCTTTTCACATTTAAAACCATATTGATTTTCAAGTTGTTTTATTAGTTTGCAATCTCAATGGCACTATCATCCTTTTGTGCAAGAAACAAAGTCCAAGTATAACTAGAAAAATAATCACATCACACAAGCATAATGACGCCACCAAGACTCGTAGTGCGACTAGGACCAACAAAAAATCATTGTGTAATAGTTCTAAAACTCTAGATGTGCTTATTTTCATTTTTATGTTTAAGTGACTCGCGTGTTTGTTTGCCTTTAATCAAGATTCACACAACTGAAAGTTGTCTAAATCAGTTTAGGCATCCTCATATTAGGTTCTTTCGTTGGAGTTTTTCAAGTGTAGAAATGCGATGTGTCCTAAACGTCTATGCCAAAGTTAACGTTCGGTTCATTTGATATAAAACACTTAACCTTAGCGTCTAACATGTCATCCATAAAAGCGTAAAAGATGTTCCTTCCTTTGTGCCTTTTAACACTACTTCTCTATTTTTATTTATTATATTGCAATAAGGGATGAGTAAACACACTCAAAACCTTTGTCAATAATTGTGAGATGCTAAGAAGATTATAGGATAAGTTGCTACCAAAAAGAAGGGTGCTTGGGCTTCCGATTGTTCGTTTCCGATGATTCTTCCTTCATTGCTGTCTCCAAAGGTCACGGATCCGCCTTTTGTGACCTTCTTCAATTTCGTGAACAAGCTCGGGTCACCCTCATGTGCCTCGAGCAACCACTGTCAGGAACCACTTGATTGATGTGTCTTTTAATGTATGGGTTCCCTGCAATGTACGATAGGATTTAGGTACCCTTTTAATTTTGGGTCCTTGGCGAGTTAGTTATGCACTCTTAGTAAAAGTACCTTTTGGTACACATACTTGGGTGATACTTTCGGTCTAGCAAATGGTAAGAATGTAGATGAAGGAGCGATGTAGTAGACATGTGGTGAGTGACTTTAGGCCTTTGGCCGAGAACTCCTCTATGCGCATCATATGGTGTTCGTTTTTGATATGTCCTCGTGTTGGTGTGCATAGTGCGTGATCTAGATGGATGGAATGAATGTCGTGTATGCATCACTTGTTTCTTCTCATATCTATATGGCACATAATTATATTTTGCATGATATGAAGGAGTATGACGAGATGAGGGGAGAGGGGGTCTTTGCGTCATCTTAGACGCCGTGTTTGCTTTCGGTGTGTCTACTTTCTTAGACAAGACAAATTTGGTTGGTTTAATGGATACTTCATTTGTCTCAATGTATCCTAATCCGGTTTTATCACTATCATGTTTTGTGATAAAATAATGCGATCTAGCATGTTAGATCCCGTATCAAATGTTTCATCATTTTCTCTCTAAGTCCGTATTCCTTGATTTCAAATTTGAAATCTCGGATTTCATTTCATTGTTATGTGTTTCAATGATGTGATCTCTGATTTTAATGCATTTATGATGCATGACGAACTCTTCTTTTGAATCGTTTAATTGAGCAACAAGATTTGTGTTAGAAGATTCTAACAACTTCTTGTCTTCAATTAATCGCTTCTTTTCTTTTGCGAGAGTCCTTAGTAAATTTAATATGCAATTCTAAATACTGACTAAAATGATCATCATATGAAGGGCTCAGAGTTCAGAAGCAGAGTCAGAAGATACCTCGTTGATGCTTGGATACAAAGCATACTTGTGCAGTGCTCCTCTTCTGTATCAGTCTCAGAATCAGATGTGTCCACTCCAAGTGGAGGCCTGAGAGCTCTTCTCCTTTGCTTAGGTTCTAGACAGTCTATTTTTGGTCTGATCCTTGTCAAGGTGTTTGTTTGTTTGCTTGTCCTTAATTAGGACAGTCATATGATAGATTCCAAGTTACCATCCTGCGTCAAGGCATTTAACATCCTTGTCACTTGTTTATTTCTTATTTCTTTTAGTGGAAGTAGCCTTAGGTTTGTTTTTAAATGACTTTCTCATGAATTTTCTCAAACCTTTAGCCATATAATTAAGTCATCGTGTCTGATTCAGAATCACTATCATCATGTGATCGGAAGAAGTAGAGACGTATTCATTTGAATTAAAGGCAATAGTCTTAAACCTGTTTTGATGATGATTTTGATTTCCTTATAGTGAGTTTGTTCTCATATACCTTAAGTGGATCCAATTAGTGTTCTTCCATTTTAATTGATTTGGTTTCTTTGCTCTCCTCTATAGCCGTCACTTTAGGGTCCCATTCGGATGGTAGGCTTCATAATACCTTTTGGACCTTTTCCTGTATAGAGAAGGCTTTGCCAAGAGACTCAAGAGATTATAGAATAGTTAGTCAAGCGTAAGATCCATACAACAATAGACTCATTTGGCATAATTTAAAATGACTCAAGTGTGGACATAAAAGCATGTTAATTTTGGACTCTTTTACTTGACTAGTCCCTTCGTGTTTCATCTCAAGAATTCTCCACATTTCTTGAGCAATAGACCAATTCGACACATAGCTAGATTCACTTTTACTTAGCCCATTTAGAAGTAATTGCATGGCTCTAGCGTTCATACTCAGTCTCTTTTTATCATCACTAGTATACTCTTGTTTAGGCTTAACAACCTCTAGTGTGACTCCATCTACAGTGGATAATTTTGACGGAACAAATGGACCATCTTCTATAATGGACCATAGATCAATATCAATGCCATAAGGAAAAGTTTCATTCTTAACTTCCATTGAATAAAAGACTCACCGTCAAAGAGAGGAGGCCTTTGACTGGACATACCTTCTTGCTCGGTTTTGAAGTTTGTGGTTGCCATCTCACTTAGATCGTTGGATCCTTTTGTTGTGAGTGTTCCTGCGCTCTGATACCACTTGTAGGATCTGCAAGGCACCACTAGAAGGGGGTTGAATAGTGGGTGCGGAAAATGTGGTTTTTAAAATTGTTTTAGACCAAAAACCCAACTTCTGAAAACAGTTTCTGTTTTCAGGACCTGTTTTGAAACGTTTTGAAAACTAGGTTACAGGTCTTCAAAAATTCTGAAATTTGGAGAGTCTTAGTCTCAGATGTTTGAGTATCTCCTAAAAATTTCAGATTAAAATTCAACCTTTAACCCCTTTAAAAATTGTTGGTGGTCAGATTGCGCAAATCTGCCAGAAACGGTAGTCTGATTTGAAAAATTAATTCCAATTAAACCGTGACTCCAATGCTCTGAAAATTTAATGAATAACCTTATTAGGTTATTTAATTGGGTTGAAACAGTTTTGAAAACTTCTTTGGGAAGTTAGTCAAATACGTTCAAAGTCTCAACCTTTGCAAGCCTGAAAATCAGACTGCACTAGTCTCAGAATTTTATGTTTGGATGACTTATACTTGTCCAAAAGGGTTGAAACTTGCGCCAAATGAACCTTAAGACGTGTGGATGTTTCTGAAAGTTTCGTGATTTTTGAAGTTTGTTTACTATTTTTAAGAACGTGATAAAAATGATGCACTGTGCTGGAAACTGAAAGTAAGTGCTGAAAAGTAAAGAACACAAGGAATTTTATACTGGTTCGGTTAATCTTCGAGGACACCTTCCTCGGTTATCACTAATCACAAAACACAAACAACACCTTACCACACAGGGTTGATGGAGTTACACACCAACCCAACCCTTTACAAACCTTGTAAGTGATTACAACGATCACGAACACCACCACCTAGCGGATGCAAGATTGATCACACCTTGATCAATCTTTTACAACAATATAGAGTATGGTGGTATAGATGAACCTATTCAAGATGTATGAATATGAATACAATAGGCTTTAAGAGAGAAAAGAAAGAAGTGTAGTAGAGAAGGAGATGAAAACATTTTAAGCTCTTGATTTGCAAGACTTGTCTTGTGTTTTGTTTGTTCTCCTTCTTCTCTTTTTATCAACATTGGCCGCCCCTCCTATGCCTTCTTTCCTCTTGAAAATTATCTTTTAAGTCCTTGGAAGAATATCTTGCATCATTGTGACATCCTTGCTTACTTGGCAATCTCTCATTGGATGATCATTAAGCCTTTGTTTACTTAGCACTCATTGATTGGATGAAAGTTGTCATCATTTGATGACTAGATAAATCTGAAAAGTATCACTTAAAGCATGTGCCAATTAGCCATAAAAATGTTGCCATAAGTTATATATTAAATTCTATAAAATTTGCAAGACAAAATAATCTCCATTATCATCCTCAAAAATCGGCAACTTTGCTTTTTCCACATGCTGAAATTTTCAGCATGTGCACTATCCAAGATACATTCAAATTGTTTCCATGTTTGTATAGATTATTCCCTTGAAAATAAAAAATCAAATGTGCTTAATTCCAAGACAAATAATCGGCCATATTCATTCCAACACATGCTGAAATTTTCAGCATGTGTGATATTTCAAAATATCATCACATTATTTCTATAATATTTTTCAAACATTGCCATTTTATCTTCTACATCAATCCATATAATATCAAAGTAGTAAATATGGCACCAATTTAGCTCAAAAATTCGGCCAACTCAATGCACACATGCTGAAATTTCAGCATGTGTTACAAATGTGACATAGTTTGAAATGTTACCCTTGTGTAAGCACCTTTCTTTATGCCACCAACCTTGTATACTTCATTATGGCCAATAAAGATGCCAACAAAGCTTCACATATACTCCAACAAGCTGAAGTAGGCGTGTGATGATAGATTGTACATGTGCTGAAATTTTATTTTTGCAAATAGTGCACAATAATTACACACACATGGTATATTCCAATCAGACCTTAATTGATTTTTCTAGAACACTTTAGAATATATAGAGTATGTAAAAAAGTGTCCAGATACATGTTATATATCATGCCAAAAACGTTCCATGTGTCGTGTTCGTAGAAAATCAAATTTTCGACATTCGTCGATCACCCCCCAATTTTTCTCCGATTAAATTCAACTTTTGCACATAATATACATAAATTGAACTTTAATATTCAGCTCTCATGGCTGATTAAAGTGGCTCCTACATGTGACAAAAATATTGAATTTGAAATCTCCACAATTTGGCCTTAATTGGGGGGTGATTTGTGTGTGTGCCCAACAGTGGAATGATTTTATGGATGATATAGCATGTAAGACACGAAATTGGTGGCCATTTTTGAAGTGTAGGGGCTGACCATCTATATATGGCAAAGTACGTGACACGTTGGTGAAGTTTCGGTATTCACCCGATACGACAAATTTTTGGTTTAGAACCTTGTAACGTGTCGTAAATAATTTTGTCATCACCATGACTTATATCATATGATATAAGACCTGAATATACTCATAAATATGAGGCAAATATAGTGGTTGTGACGTTAACGTACGTTCGTAATCTATAACGTGTCGGTAGTATGTTGGAATATATGTGTATAGTGCCTTTTAAAAAATCTGAATATATAGAAATATATATGTTAAAAGGCGTGTATATAAAGGAGAGGAGAAGACTTTCCATTCTTCAATTTGTTGCCTTTGTGCCTTCTCCAAATATATCACCATTTAATGAACTACTTAGTTCATTTAACTAAGTACTTCACTTAGTGAACTAGTTTAGTTCATTAATGGTGGCACCTGAAAATAGTTCAAACACTACAAATGTTTCCCATTTGATGTATGCTTTAAAGCTTCATGGCTCGTTAGTACGACAACAATATATATGAACTATATAAGACAGGTTTCATACAAAAACGTGTCATGCATTTCTTTGGTACACGTTATTTAAATCATGTATTTTGTAATCACTCAAACCCCTTTTTCTCTACATATCATGACCGAACTTAGTATCCCTTGCGCATTTCCGATATGTTACCCATTTCACTTCCTTGATACAAGACTAAGTCTTCAAATCATTCAACGTGTATATATACCATGTAATCTTTAAATCCATTGTCCTCCACCTGATAGATCGTAACCTATTCTTTTTCTATAGTTCTCGAATCAACCTTAAGAGTATCGTCATTATACTGGATTCATAACTTAATCGTCGGTCTATAGCGTGCCTATAGTTTGCTATCTGAGAGACCTTCTACAATCAAGTTCTTAGGTGTAGTACAATCTTTAACGTAATGCCTTGTTTCCCTGAAGTTGTATGTAATTTTCAGAATACGTTGTAACTCTAGTACGATTTAATTTAGTCATCACTAGCATCTCACAAGATTAATTAGTCCTTATAGGTGTTCAATCCTTACTTGATTCTCTATAATTAGTGCTTACCAACTTCTACTTATACAACTTGATGTGTATCATTCAACTTATTGCAATCTATAATACCGAATTCTTAAACTCATCACATATGATTCATCTCCTGCATAATTAACCATACTAACATCCTTGTCTATTCCAATATGGGTAACCGCTATCCTTCCTTATACAACCAAGTCTTCAAAATCAGTTCTTATATACTTACGAACAATCTCTATGATCATGCTCTTAATTTCTCGGACATATTCTCAGCAGCCTAGTATACGAAATATGTGTATGGTCCTATTTTCTTCAAGTTACAAGAAAAGTAGCTTACGTAGCTATAATTTCGAATATAGCTCCAACTATTTAAATGCTTAAACCTTCTAATTTTTGTAAACACAAAACCTAAAGTATCATAGATTTGTTTTCACAAACGCGATATCTCAAATGACCATTTTAAAAAAACGATAATATAACTCTGTTCGCAAGGCATTTTAGTAAAATTGCGTCAAAACAGTTGAAAACTAATAATGTAAGGTTTATGAAACTACTTGAATACGATACCTTCCGTTTTCAAAACAGGTATATATTTTTGAAAGCTGCTTTTTTTCACAAAAGTTAAGTAAGTTCATCGCAAGCGGATAATAACTTCAAAAACATTTTAATGGTTAAACTGCTTGCCGATATCGATAGTCGTCAAACCAATTTAATTATAGATGTAACAAAATCGGAAATTTGAAATATTCTGTAAGAAACATATATAAACCACATCGTTTTTTTGCAAGAACATCAATAATTTTAAAAGTTTTTCCTTTTCAAGATCATCAAAAGAATTGAAATTTTTTTATGCTGAGTTTACAAGTACGTAAACAAAAATTAGCCTCGTAAAGTTTAGTAGACTATATAAAGAAATGTGACTTAATAAGGTATTTTCGAAAAAAATGTCTTTTAAAACTGTAAAATATAGATATAACTCGGTGTACGAGCTTATATAAAATATTTATCTGCTAGAGAAACAATAGTCCAATATTTCGTATAATTTCTGTAATCAATCCTTATTATCAAAAGAAACAATCCGTCTATGTATCGTTTCTTATAAATCTAACCCTTCGCCTACTATGATAAAATCTCTAACTTAAATTGTCCAATCCTAGCATGGCACACTAAATATTTATCGACTTAAGGTGTTCTAATTCACCATGCTTCCGCGCGCCATACTATCCACTGTATTCTTTACTTGGTTATTTGAACCACTAATTATCCTAGTTAAATCTCACCGGAACAAGCAATCACTATTGGTTCATGCTCACTCTATTTCAATTGAAGCCTACTAGATTCAAATCAAATGTTCCGATGTCAACACTTAACCCACAATTTGTAAATGATATAGTATTCCAAGGTATATACTATAGTCGATTCTCGCATGTCGCTATTGTTCAATACCTCTAATAAAACTTATGTCGTCCACCTATTTTGATTACCCTACATTCAACTTTGTAACCATAGAATATAAACTCCTTTGTACAATATTCTTAACTAAAATCTACTGATTATAACGCTAATCGTTATTTAGTTTATATCATTCTACTATAAATCATCTTTTAGTATTTATCATACTATATAATTCATTTCCTTAGTAGCTATGGTCCTAACTTAATCCTAAGCTTGCTCTGGTGTTACCGTCCAAGTAGGGATATGGACCCGCTTTACTTTACCCCTAATGGTACTAAGTACCATGTTGCAGTTATGGTAAGACAACCCGAGTACTGTCTGACCCATTAATATGTCAACTAACGTTTGTAATAGGGTATTCTAGTTAACATTGTAATTCATTCAAATCAATTATATAGTATTCCCTAGGGTTACTAAGATCACAGCAGCTTAGAGAGTTATGGTCAAAGCTTAGACAAAGGAGAATTGTATGGGATATCCTAGATATACGTGTTCCAAAACTGATCGACTTCTTAAGTTTAGGATCATAACTTATTTCTAGGATCGTTCTTAACATCATCATTTCTTAAGTCTAAGATCACGTCTTATTTCCAAATCATAATCAGTACATAATCAACACTTATTACTCAATCAATAATTATGTCTAAAGTCAACTCTTAATCAAGATCGTTACTTATGTCTAAGATCATGACTTATGTTCAGAAATCATCACTTATAACTGAAATCAGTACCTATGTTCATGATCATCGCTTATGTTTAAATCATCACTTATGTCTAAATCAAACTTATTCTAAGGTCAAACTTAGTCTCAGATCATAGCTTACGTCTAGAATCAAAACTTAGGTCTAAGATCGAGCTTAAATCTATGATCAGAACTTAAATCTATCTATCTTCTCTTAAGTCTAAGATCATTTCTTAATTCTACGTTTTCCGCAATAGATCTAGAGAGTGGTCTCTGATACCACCTGTAGCGCCCCGTCCTGAACCCTAAGGTCAGAACCGGTACGCCTACCGTATTCCGCTAAGGGATATACAAGGCGTCTGTACGAATCCTTACACTTATCAAAACGACAGAGTATTCGATTGCGGAATTTCTCCAGGCAGAGGTGAAGTAAGCATTGGCACCTCAGCCAAATGGGACTTCAGCTCGTCGAAGGCTTTCTGACATTGATCGTCCCACTAGAAAGCTGTTTTTCTTCTTCATAACCTGGAAGAAAGGAAGGGATCTTTCGGCCGACTTGGATAGAAATCTGCTCAGCGCGGCAATTCGGCCCGTTAACCACTACACTTCCTTTATGTTCCTAGGGGGATGCATGTTTTGTAAGGCTTCAATTTTAGCAGGGTTTTCATGTACCCCATCTTTGGAAACCATGTAGCCCCAAGAACTTCCAGTGCGTACTCCAAATGTGCACTTCTTCGGGTTTAGTCTCATGCGTGAGTCTCTCAGCACAGTGAAAACTTCCCTTCAATTTTGAATATACTGGTCAAGAGTCCTGCTCTTGATAAGCATATCGTCGATGTAGACTTCCATTATCCAGCCAATTTGTTTCACTGAATAAGGAATTGACCAGACATTGATTGGTGGCCCCCGGCATTCTTCAATCCAAATGGCATAGTTACATAACAATAAGTTCCTGACTCTGTTATGAAAGAAGTTTTTTCTTGATCTTCTAATGCCACGATGATCTGATGATAGCCTTTAAAGGCATCCAGGAAATCAAAGATTTCATGCCTAAGTGTTGAATCCACTACCTATCAATTTTCGGAAGTGGGTAGGGTAACAATCTTTTGGACATGCTTTGTTGAGGTCAGTGTAATCTACACACATTCTCTAAGATTCATCCTGCTTGGGGACCACCACTGGGTTAGCCAACCAGATCGGATATAAGCACTTCAACAATGAATTTATAGCCAATAACTTTTTGACTTCTTCTTCAATGACTTTATTCCTTTTGGGAGCGAAGTTCCGCTTCTTTTGCTTGACTAGCTTTGCCAAAGGGTCAACATTCAGTTTATGCTCAGGTAAATGTGAAGGAATCTTTGGCATGTCCTCCGCAGTCCATGCGAAGATAATTGCGAACTCCCTCAGCCAAATCCTGTAGCTGAGCTAGCAGTTCGGATGGCATCCACGTCCCGATCTTTATGACTTTCTCAGGACGGCTCAGATCAAGGGCGAAGTCTTGTACCGCATCATCCGATTGCAAATGCTCCTCGTCTAAAGGTATCAGTTCATCAAGACTGACTTGCTGAACTGATTCATTTCCCTTAGTGGCAATAGCGTAGCAGCTTTGTGCCACTTGTGTATCACCTTGTATGGTTACCACTCCCCCTAGGGTGGGAAACTTCATGCTGACGTGTAGAGGTGATATAGTGGCCTCCAATGCCACCAAAGCTGGGCGGCCGAATATTACGTTTGTACGGGGATACGTCCTTGACGACCACAAAGTCTATCCAATATGCACCGATAGGCAGGGGGTTGCCAAAACTGCAGCTAAGCGTCACCATACCTGCAGGCCGCACTGCTGCTCCAGTGAAACCATATAAAGAAGAAGTGATAGGACTCATCAAGGAGTCAGGTAGACCAAGCTGCTGATATACCCGATAGAACATTACATTCACGGCACTGCTGGTGTCCACGGTAAACATGTCGGACCTCCACAACTTTATCGGGAGCTAGGTGTATACACAGCTCTATCACTAAACCTGTGTTGTTAGAGTCCAATGGAATGGAATGTTTCTGGCCCATATGTCAACTCCCTTGCCATCTTGGCTCTTTTAGATGGTGGACCTGATGAAGTTCCTGAGGAACTGGGTGCACCTTGACCTGTAGTGAGGAGGACCTCCAGAGATTGTATATATAATGGCATTGACCTGGGGCCGTCCTGCAGCCCCATGTCTTCATTGCTCCTCATCATCGTCAGTCCTGTGATGCCGAGGTGGAGACTCTGGTCGGCACTTGTTCTTTTGAGGATCCTTATGGAAATCCAAGCGGTTGTGCAGGCGTGAGCGCAGATCATATAACTGCTTTAAATGACCGTGTTCGATCAATCGCTTGATAGCCTGGGCAAGCTGCCTGCAATCCTCTATATCATGCCCGATATCCCTATGGTATCGGCAAGTAAAGTTTAAGGGTTCTTTTTCTCCTAGGCCCGTAGAGAGGCTCTAGATCTGTCCTCAGACCGTCTTTCTCCATGACGGTCAAATATAATCTTGTGAGGCCAACAGGAGTAAGCCCTCCTTACCACCTTTGTCCTTTCCGCCTATGCGATCGAACGCACTGTGCCGATCCCGGTTTTTTCCTTCATTGTGCCGATCTTCCTTTTTTTGAACTACATCAGCTTTCTTGCCTGCCCCGTGCTCGGCTTCTCTCTTCAATCTGTTCGCCTCCTCTCCTCGAGCAAACTGATGAGCTTTCTCCAAGCACTCCCTCAGAGTTATGGGCCCCTCTTCAGCCAGTTGAGAAAGAGGTGGCCAGTTCGGAGGCCGTTAATAAAGGCATCAGCTTTGACCCCTTCATTTCTGTCACTAACCTACAATGACTCATCTGAGAAACGCTGCATATACTCAGCACAGAGTTCATCTGGACGTTGTCTCAAAGTCATCAGATGAGATGAATTCTTCATAAATGGGGTACTGGACACGAACTGTGACTTGAACTTCTATGTCCGCGGTTTTAAAGGACTTCAAAGATTTTGATGGAAGCTCTTGGAACCATCTCCTGGCCTTCCCCTTAAATATAAAGGAATGTCTTGCAACGCAGAGGGTCTGGGATGTTTTTCAGACTCATTGCAGTTTGAAACTGAAAGAGATGATCCGTAGGGTCCGTTGTCCCGTCATAAGTGTCCATCTTGGCACCTGAAGCTGTCTGGTGCCAAATATTCTGCAATATCCTAAGAAAAGGGACTTTCTTGGGCTGCTTGCACAACTCGTGTCTGTGCTCTTCGTAATAAGCTCTCGGCCTGCGAAGAACTTCCTCGTCCCTGGGGACGCTCTTTACAGACTTTGACCTCACACTTAAGTGAGGTCTGGACATATGTTCTGACTCCAGGGTTGGAGCTTGAAACTGTGTCTTCTAGCATCCGCCATAAGACCTTTAGGCGGTCTAGAGGACTGGCCTTGTGATACTTCTCTAGGGGGGAAGAGGTGGATCTTCCTCCATATTTTGTACCTCTGGCTGTTTGCCTTTGAGACTTGTGTTTCTTTCTTGTTTTTTTTGTGATACCATGGATTCGAACACTTCCATGTTCTCTGCAACGTATTTTATCCCTTTCTTCCCTTGAAACTTCCGGGACAGGATTAGGATTAGGCATAGGCAATTCAGGTACCCGAGAAACCTGTTCTGGGACACCTGAACACGTAACCATGCACCGTGGTTGGTTAGATGACTCACCCAAACCTTCTCGACGACCTTTTGTCATATGTAAACGTTGGCTATTTTGAGTTTGAACTTTTTTTACTGGATTAACGGACTAAGTGGCCCTCCTTGTAGCGCCAAATGATGAAGCCGAATCTTCACCAAGGGTCAAAGATGACCTCAAATAAACGTCGTCAGTTAACTTGAAGAATTGTTAACTAGTTTGAAGATTGCAGCTGGAATAGCTTCCTTAATGCCCTGCACAAGGAAGCAAAGATCAGAGGTCCCGGGGGAATTACCCCGGGTAAAACCCTCCGACGCTCAAGTCAGTTTGGGCCATTTCTCACTGAGAATATGGTTTTTTTGTATGGAGTTAGAAAATTCTCACAGTTGTTGGATGAGGAGAAAATTCTGTGTATTAGCTCCAAGTTGTATGAAGAATGGATCTCGGATCCCTTTTCAGGCCTGCATTGGCTTGCTTTTATTAGCCTTTTCCCGCCCTTGGCCTCTGATAGCAGATAAGATGTTTGCTTGGGGCAGAAAGCCTAGGACGCTGTGTAGGTCTGCTGATGTGACTAATAGGCCGTCTGATGTGACCCTGGCGTGTACAAGCGGAATAGCCAGCTGTAGTCACTATATTTGAATTATACTTCTGCCTGATGGTTCCACGATGTAATGCTGTGCTTGATTCCTTCGCTGAAGTGCCCAACCAAGCTTCGCCGAAGCGCAAGATCAGGTCTTGCTGAAGTGCAGCATTGAATCTAGCTGAAGTGGTCTGAGGCGCGGCACTTGGGCAGAAGTTGAATTTGGTGCCGAGGTGCAAGCCTTGGCATATTCTTCGATAGTATTATGAGTGTCATGCAGCCCCGCTGAAGTGCGGATAAGGCTGAACAGCAGTGCTTGGACGCTGAACTGCAGGAGTTGTACCGTTGACTGTTGTTGACTATCAGACGATTAATTATGGTTTGTCATCAGTGAAACTCTTGAAAGTTTTTTGGCAGCATTTGCTACGTGCAAATTCTAAAAGAAAAGCGACAAAGCCAGATGAAGTGAAAAATGCAATTTTGTTGGTTAGAGTTCCAACAGAGTTTAATTTAAAGACTAACAAAATAATAATCACTCGAGTTGTTTTATTTGATGTAAATGCTGCATGGAATCGGGATGAGAACAAGGTTGTAAATAAGGCTAAATGGTATCATGAAGAACGTGAAATACCAATGACTGCACAAGAAAATATTGGTGATTCAACAGCAGCAAGCATTTTACCTTCATCTTTAAGTTCATGCTCGAGTTCAAGTTTTTGGAACTCATCCTGATGAAAATGAGGAGCTTAAGTGATTGTGTATGCAATACGGCATTTTAATTTCTCAAACCAGAAAGTTTGAAGCAGCATATGGAGAAGAAGATTGGAGAAAGACAATGGAAGAATAGACTCAAGCAAATGAAAAGAAAAGAAAAACTTGAAAGCTAGTTGAGAAGCCTCAAGCTAAAGAAATTATTGGTGTCAAGTAGATTACAAAGTTAAGCTGAATCCAGATGGATCAATATAAAACAAGGAGGCGAGACTTGCTGCTAAAGACTATTCACAACAGGTGAAGATTGACTACAATGAAAATTTGTATCAATTGCGAGACTTGATACAATTAGAGTCCTTATGTCATGGCATCCCAAGTTTCCATTTCTAATGGAGTTAAGGACACACTCTTCCTTGACTTTGGAATATGATGGAATAAAGCAAATGACTCACTAAATTGGCTGCGCTTCTTATATTGTGAAGTAGCAGTTGATCTACATAGTTTGACGCATCATTATGGATCATCGGGAAATAATTTCTGTATGTTTCTAACACATGGGTATGGTTGCGTACATCCGACCCCCCCATATCCCACTATAGGCGGGAGCCTCTAAGGCAATGGGTAATGTCATTGTTGTTGTTTTGTCATGGCAGTCCAAAAAAGTTGAAATCTCTATCAACTTGATGTCAAGTCTGGTTTTTGGAATGGTGCATCAAAGGAAGAGGTGTATGTTGAATATCCGAAGGGCTTTGTGTTGGAATTCAGGGATTGAGATCAAGACATCCGTGGGTAAATCAACTTGAAGAAACAGAGGTTTAGCAGCAGACTTGAAGCATTGGCATTTCGTCGCACATTTTTATAGTTAATAAAAACACTTTTTGATATGAACGTTGTGATTATTGTGGTTAGTTATTTGCTATTCTTTCATTGTATTTTTTAATCATTGTGTACATATTAGGTAATCATTGTAACTGATTAGTGATTTAGACTTAGATAGAAATAGAAATAGCCATTGGGATGTGACTTGGATATAGCCGTTGTCCCAGGCTTGTTTGAATAGAGCGTTTGTGTATATATTGTCATTTGAGACCATGAATAAAGTTTAACCAAGCGTTCCAAGCTTGTTTTTCTCACACTTCTTGTTGAAATTCCATATGGTATCAGAGCTACAAAAATCTCAAAACAAAAACCATTTAAAATATGGCTTCACAAACTGCAGAATCTACAGCACCAGCATTAGCTGGACAAACCTCTGGTGCAACTATTGTGAATGCATCACAAAGTTTTGTAGATGATTCTTCTACTACAATCACGAATCATAAACTCAATCGAGACAACTTTCTTTCTTGGTCAAGAGGTATTGAGATGTATATTAACGGGAAAGGAAAAGAAGAATATCTGTACGGAATAGTGGTGGTTCCAGAAAGCACTGATCCAAAGTACAGAACATAGAAATCCAAAAATAATGATAATGTCATGGCTCATTCAAGCCATGATTCCAGAAATTAGTGATGATTTCATTATGTATGATACTGCTGCAGAGATTTGGGAAGCAGTTAAGGAAATGTATACCAAGAGAGATAATATCTCTGAGCTTTATGATATAGAAGCTCAGATAAGAGATATTAAACAAGGTAATATGGCTGTGAATAAATACTATATATAGTTGACCAAAGCTTGGCAACAAATCGATGTTTTTGATGTTCATAGTTGGACAAGCACAGCTGACACCAAAACATATAAGAATATTGTAGAGCAAAGGAGGCTGTTTACTTTTTTAAATGGCCTCAATCCAGACTTCGATGGAACCAGGGGAAGGATTTTAACTACCAAGCCTCTTCCAACCTTAAAAGCTGCATTTTCGTAAATTAAATATGAAGAAAGTCGAAAGAAAGTGATGATGGAAATTGCTCCAAATAATAATGTGGAAATGGCAGATTTGATCACTGAAAAGAAAAATGAAGAGTCAAAAGCTTTGGCAGCTAGACATGATAGATCAGAGATGTATTGTACCAAGTGCAAGAAGAATGGTCATATTATTGACTACTGCTACTTTATCAAAGGTTTTCCTCCTGGGCATCCAGGAGACAAAAAACGTTCTTCAGAAAATTCATCCTCCTGGAGAAGCAATGGTAGTTCTAAAAACAACAATCAGTGGAAAGGGGGATCAAAATCTGGTGTCACTAAAGCCAATGTTGCTGAAGGTGATGAAACTATGAAAGATGATCTTCCAACTCGAGATCAAATCACAAGATTGCTTGAACTGTTAGACAAAAATGAGGAGGAAACGTCCATTCATGCATCAATGGCTACAATGAAGTCAACAAGGAATGGATCATGGATCGTGGACTCTGGTGCTTCTGACCACATGACTAGTAATGGTAACCTTCTTTCTGAATTTGAACCTTTTGATTTACCAAAGAAGGTCTATATTGCTAATGGAAAGTCACTAGAAATATTAGGTAAAGGACTGGTTAGAATAAGTGAGCGACTCACACTCAGAAATGTATTATATGTGCCAGGACTTAAATTCAGTTTATTATTAGTAAGGAAGTTAACTAAAGAGAGTAATTGTTTGGCTTGTTTCTAATCTCTGAGTGTTGGTTTCAGGAGAAATTTGCGAATAGGATGATTGGCAATGCTATGTTTAGTGATGGACTATATCTACTTGAAACTGATGCTGAGGAAAGCAAAGGATTGTATTCACAGCTGGAAGATTCAAATAGAGTCTCCTATGAAGATAGTGATGTACTACTATGACATAGGAGATTAGGCTATCCTAATTTTGTATATTTGAAATGGTTGATGCCACATTTATTTGGCAAGAATGAAATGAAAAATCTCTTTTGTGATCTTTGCAGACTAGCAAAACAGACCAAGAGTATATATAGTTCTATAGTGTATCAGCCTAGTCATCCGTTTAATTTGATTCATACTGATATTTTGGGACCATCTAAGACAGCTAATATAAATGGAACTAAATGGTTTATAACGTTTGTAGATGATCATTCAAGGGTAACCTGGGTTTAATTGATGAAAAGCAAGACAGATGTAGGACAAATTTTCAGATCATTTTGTGCATTAATTAAGAATCAGTTCAATACAAGTATTAAGACTGTGAGATCAGACAATAGATTAGAATACTTTGAGGAGTCTCTGAGAGTTTTCATGAATGAAATGGTATCTATCATCAGTCTGCACGTACATTATATTTACCATGAATGTTCCTAAGGGATTCTGGGGAGAAGCTGTACTGTCAGCAACATATTTGATTAACAGGATGCCATCCAGAGTGTTATCATTTAGATCACCTAGAGACATGTTTCTAGAGTTTTATCCATATACTAAGCTATTATCAGAGATTCCCTTCAAAACATTTAGATGTACTGTATTTATTCATGTGTATCCTCACTTAAGAAGTAAGTTAGAAGCTAGCGCTAAGGATATAAATGCTTTTGTCCAATTACCAGAAAAATGTTTGTCACTATGGATTTAACCTTTTGTGAGAATGATGCCTATTACAAAACTTGTGATAGAACAGATTTTGCAGGTAGTAGACAAGAATGGACTATTACTGAATATTTTGTTAAGGAAACTGAAAAAGGGGATGAGAGTAATCATTCTTAGAGAATGGACAAAATAGGTGAGGAAGAACCAATGGAAACCAAGATTGAAGAACAGAGACCTCCTATAACACAAGTTTATACTAGAAGAAGAAATGTGACACCCATTAGGAATTGGAGAGGTTCTTGAAAGTAATCAGGAAGGATATTCACAATCATCGAGGAAGATAATAGACTTATAGCGCTAAGAAAAGGAACTAGAGAATGCCACCAAATACCCACTACATGACTTCTTAGGAACAAGAGATATTACCAAGCATCCTATTCAGAATCATCTATCTTATAAGCATCTTAAAATCAAGTTTAGAGTATTTACAGTAACCTTAGATCAATATTATATCCCTACTAATATACAAGAAGCACTCAGCATTCCTTGTTGGAAGAAGGCTGTAGATGATGAAATGCATGCATTGTTACTGAATAATACTTGGGAGATAGTACCCTATATCAGAGGTGTCACACCTGTAGGTTGTAGGTGGGTATTTACAATTAAGTATAACACAGATGGAACCACAAACAAGCATAAGGCACGGTTAGTAGCCAAGGGCTTCACGTAGGCTTTTGGAGTAGACTATCTAGAGACTTTTGCTCCTGTAGCAAAACTTAATACCATAAGGATATTATTCTCAATTGATGTTAACCTAGATTGGGAGCTATTTCAGCTAGATGTGAAAAATGCTTTCTTAAACAGAGATTTACAAGTAACAATTTACATGGATGTTCCTGCTGGCTTCAGTGATCAGAATAAATCAGTTATGTGCAAACTAAATAATTCATTATATAGATTAAAACAATCACCTAGAGCTTGGTTTCA
>AP025043.1:21452550-21492678 GCA_036186865.1 Eustoma russellianum | reverse complement strand
CTGGCTTCAGTGATCAGAATAAATCAGTTATGTGCAAACTAAATAATTCATTATATAGATTAAAACAATCACCTAGAGCTTGGTTTCAAAAATTCTCTAAAACAGTAACACAATATGATTTCCATCAGTGTCATAGTGATCACACTATGTTTGTAAGAACCAGTGAACTTAATTTAATTGTTGTGTTGATAGTGTATGTGGATGACATAATAATAACAGGTAATGGCATCAAAGGTATCCAGAATATTAAGGTAAATCTGTCTAAACAATTTGAAATAAAGGATCTAGGTAGAATACGGTATTCCCTAAGTATGGAAATTGCTAGGAGTAACGGACAACTGGTAATCAGTCAAAGAAAATATGTGCTAGATCTATTGACTGGAACAGGCTTATTGGGTTGTAAGGCCCGCAAGTACTCCAATGGAGCGAGGATATAATCCTAAAGATTTATGGGATATGGCCCCTGTAGATAAGACTAAATATCAAGGTTAGTAGGTAGATAATATATTTATCACATACTAAACCAGATATATCGTTTGCAGTGGGCAGTGTAAGCCAATTTATGCACTGCCCAACTAATGAAAATTTGCAAGGAGTATTGAGAATTTGCAGGTACTTAAAGAATGCACCAGGACAAGGGTGACATTTAGAAAAAGCCAAGATAGGTGTATATCTATTTACACTGATCCAGATTGGGGTAACTCTAAAGAGGATATGAGATCGACAACAGGTTATACTACATATGTATGGGGTAATCTTGTCAGCTGGAGAAGTAAAAAACAACCTATTGTTTCAAGAAGTAGTGCAGAGGCAGAACTAAGGGCTCTTGCTCTTGATGTCTGTGAAGTATTATGGATAAAAAGGGTTATGAGTGATCTTCAGCTCAGATTTACATTGCCTATCAAGATATTGTGTGACAATCAGTCGGCCATCAACATGGCTGAGAATCCTGTTCATCATGACAGATCCAAGCATATTAATATTGACAAGCATTTATTAGAGAACGGATTGAGGAAGGAGCAACCTAGTCTGTTGTATATCTCAACCAAAGAACAAATTGTTGACTTATTGACTAAACCAATATCAGTAGGTATGTTGAGAACATTAATGAGCAAGCTTAACTGCATTGATATTTATGCAAGTTAAGCTTGAGGGGGAGTGTTGGAATTCAGGGATTGATATCAAGACATCCGTGGGTAAATCAACTTGAAGAAACAGAGGTTCAGCAGCAGACTTGAAGCGTTGGCATTTCGTCGAACACTTTTATACTTAATACAAACACTTTTTGATATGAATGTTGTGATTATTGAATTAGTTATTTGCTATTCTTTCATTGTATTTTTTAATCATTGTGTACATATTAGGTAATCATGGTAACTGATTAGTGATTTAGACTTAGATAGAAATAGAAATAGCCGTTGGGATGTGACTTGGATATAGCCGTTGTCCCGGGCTTGTTTGAATAGAGCGTTTGTGTATATATTGTCATTTGAGACCATGAATAAAGTTTAACCAAGCGTTCCAAGCTTGTTTTTCTCACACTTCTTGTTGAAATTCCATACTTTGTCAAAAATGGAGAAGAAGACAAAGTGTACAAGTTGAAGAAAACATTATAAGGATCAAAGCAAGATGCAAGAGGTTGGTACAGCCAAATTGATCCTTACTTCATTGAACAAGCATTCACGGAGAATAAAAGTGAGCCAACCTGCATGTCAAGACTCAAGTTAACTCAAATATTCTCATTCTTGCTTTATATATAGATGACTGTATACTGACTATAATGAAAAAATAATTGATGAAGTTAAGAAAGACATGATAAAAATATATGAAATGAATGATATGGGGCTGCTGCATCACTTTCTTGAAATGAAAGTATATCAATATGACGATGGAGTCTTTATTTGCCAAATGAAATATGCTGAAAATATTTTTGTGAAGTTCGGCATGGATGATTGCAAACCTGCGACAAGTGAAAAACTTATTAAATATAATGGTAAGAAGAAAACTGATGCTACACTGTATAGAAGCTTGATGGGAAATTTGTTTTATCTCACAACTGCAAGGCCGAATATAGTATTTGCCTCAAGTTTATTATCAAGGTTTATAAATAATATTAGTGAATTATATATAGGAGCAGCAAAGCGAGTGTTAAAGATACAACAAAGGAACATTGACCTATGTCATCAATTATAGCAAAGGAGTTGCTACAGATTTGCAAAGATGCAGTAATAGTGATTGGGATGGTTTCTAGATGATATGAACAGCACTTAAGGTATTGTTTTTTTTTCTGAAAAACCAAAGAAACAAAAAACATGGTACAATAATCTTCGGAGAATCTGATGAGCAATGTATAAGAGCCTCGAGAATCGCACGTCTTTAACGAATTTAACATGATGCTGCATAGGCCAAGTGTGTCTTCATATATACAAAGAAGTGATTTTGTATTCTCTATGTAATCTTTTATATAATGTTTGAAGTTTTTTTTATTTGCTATAAATACCTATGATATATATGCACTTGAAGTATCATGAATAAAATTCAGGTAATTATTCCCTATATAAAAATGTTCTCTATACAACACCCCATTTCCTCATAGTAAGCCAATTTTCGCTACATTTCTTGGATATCGTCACCTTTTGAAGCTTATCAATCGCTTTCTAGACTTTTTCCTTGGATCACTTTGTCTCCTCGAGCTCCAAGACTGAATCTGACCCTCACATCTGTTGAGAAAAACAGTTCTGGAACAGACAACCACAACGATAATCGCAAGAACGTATAAAAGCAATGAATAATGATCAAGGAAAAACAATAAAAGAAGAACACAAGATTTAACGTGGGAAAAGCTTCAAGGGGAAGAAAAACCCACGGCGGCAGCAAGACAAGAAAATTCACTATCACCAACAACAAGGCAGCATCTAATCAGGGGAATTTATAGGAGTAAAAGGATTAGCATGAGTTATGGGATTTTTCTTTTACATCACTATCATACCATACATAGGACTCTACCGGATATTCCTTATAGAAAAGATAAGTATGGAAATTTCTATCCAAAGCAGGACTTGTATCAATCAAATCTTCAATCAAGGAATATTCCATCTCGTAACTTTTTGGTATATGGCCGAGCTGAGATAAATGCAGTGACGTTCAGCTCTACTCAGCATTGCTTCTGTCCGGCTCGGCAGCTCTGCTCGGCTGTGGCTCACAACTCTCAAGCCCTTTGAGCTCTGCCTCCTGAGCTCGGCGTCACTTCAGCTCGGCTGACTTCAGTTCCATCAAACCCACAAAATCTTCCACTTGAAAATGACCTTAACTTTAGACGCATCGTGAATTTTTGCTTCTTCGGGTTGTCGCCATTTCAGCACTTTCATCAAGCAACAAGACCAAGAGAAGCTTTGCAGACCTCAAGCTTCTCTTTTGGAACAATCTGTGTTATCGGGTCTGCTGGATTCTAGCTTGTATAAATCTTCTCTAAGTCGAACTGTTTTTCCTCAAGCATATCTCTTATACAATGGTATCTGATGCCAATATGCTTCGTTCTTGCATGGTAAGCAGGGTTTCTGGCCAAGTGTATCGCACTCTGACTGTCACTAAATAGCTTATAGCTGACCCGAGGGTGCTTCAACTCATTCAGTAAGCTCTTCAACCACACCAGTTCCTTGGTAGCTTCAACTAGCCACGTACTCACCTTCAGTTGTTGACAATGTTACAATCTTCTGCAGTCTTGATACCCAAGTGATTGCAGCACTGCCAAGTTTGAAAACATACCCTGTAGTAATCTTGCGTTCATCAACGTCTCCAACCATATTAGAGTCTACAAAGCCGAGCAGGTTCAGATCATTGTTGCCGAACTACAGTGTCAAGTTTTGCGTTCCCACTAAGTACCTTAGTATCCACTTCACTGCAGCCTAATGATCAGGACCAGGATTTGGCATGAACCTGCTCACAACTCCCACTGCATAGATTATGTCTGGTCAGGTGCACACTATAGCATCATTAAGCTCCCCATGGCTGAGGCATAGGGTACCTTCCTCATTCGTTCAAGTTCATCATTCGTCTTAGGACATTGCTTCTTTGATAAATTCTTGAACTATCCTGCTAAGGGTGTAGACACCGGTTTTGCATTCTCCTTATTGAATCATTTCAATACCTTAGAGATATAGTCTCTTTGACTCAGCCTTAGTACTTGATTCTTCCTGCCTCTTTCAATACTGAGTCCCAGTATCTTCTTAGCCGGACTGAGGTCCTTCATGGAGAATTTCTTAGCCAATTGTTCCTTCAGCTTCTTGATCTCATCAGTGCTTCCTCCTGCTATTAACATGTCATCTACATAAAGTAGCAGGATCATATACGAACCTCTGAGTCTCTTGAAGTAACAACAGTGATCACCATGGCAGCATTTGTAGCCGACCTCTGCCATGAAGTTGTGAAACTTCTTATACCACTGCCTCAGAGCTTGTTTCAAGCCATACAAGCTCTTCTGTAGTTTACATACCATGTCTTCTTTACCAGGTATCTCATAGCCCTGTGGTGCATCATGTAGATATGTTCTTCCAGATCTCCGTGAAGAAAGGCTATTTTCACGTCTGCGGCTGTAATGCTCAGGACGGTTCTGATGGTTGACAGCTTGACCATAGGTGAAAAGATCTCAATGAAGTCAAGCCCAACTTTCTGTTGGAACCCTTTCACAACAAGCCTTGTCTTATACCTTTGAGTGCCGTCAGCTTCTTGCTTCAACCTGTACACCCATTTGTTCTGAATAGCTTTCTTCCTCGGTGGCTTCTTTACAATATCCCAGGTGAGATTGCTTTGCAGAGAGTTTATCTCATCTTCCATGAATGACCTCCAGTCTTCACTTTTATCAGAGCTCATTGCTTCTTCATGCATTTCATTTTCTGAAGTCAGCATCTCGGCTGTCTGTTATGCAGGTCTGCTCAGCTTGGCATGACCAACGTCACTATGCTCAAAAGACTTAGGCTTCACAGGTTGCTTCTCCTCCTTTACTCTGTCCTTGTAAAGTATATTTTCATCGAAAACCACGTCCTTACTTCTGATCACCTTCTTTCCTACATGATCTCACAGTCTATATCTAAAATTGTTACCTCCATAGCCAATTAGAGAACATTACCTTGGACTTGGGGTCAAGTTTTGATCTCTTATCCGGCTTCAGCAGTGCAACCAAATACTTTGACATGGGCAAGTGAAATCACCTTGCCAGTCAACTCTTCTTCAGGAAGTTTACAGTCAATTGTGGTTGATGGACCTCTACTAATCAGATAAACAACTGTGTTCACCGCCTCAGTCTAGAAGGATTTCGGCAGATCTGTATGTAGTCTCATACTTCTTGTCCTTTCACAGATTGTTCTGTTCATCCTTTCAGCAACATCATTATGCTGAGGTGTCTTTGACACTGTTCTTTCACTTCTGATTCCATTTTCAGCAGAGTAATCCTCAAACTATTTACTGCGGTACTCTCCATCATTGTCCGACCTCAAGCACTTCAGCTTCATCCCCGTTTCGTTCTCAACAAGGCTTCTCCATCTCTTGAAGACATTAAATACATCAGACTTGTGTTTCACAAAGTAAACCCACAGCTTCCTCGTTGAGTCATCAACGAAAATAACACAATAGCGTGAGCCATTCAGGGAGGGCACATCTGAAGGCCCCCAAACATCTCCGTGTACAAGTTCCATCTTCTCAGTTCTGAGACTTCTCTTGTGAGTTGAGAAACTGACTGCTTTTTGTTTCCCAGCACACAGTACTCACACAGTGGTATATCAACGTTGGATAGACCTTCCAGCTTCCTTTTAGATGTCATTACCTTCATTCCCTTGACACTCATATGTCCAAGTCTCAGATGCAACAGCTCGACGTCACTTGCCAAGTTGACTATATATGCCGAGCTTTTGTTTGAGAACTTGTAAAGAGTTCCTGCTCTCAGACCCTGTGCCACAATTAGAGATCCTTTGACCAGCTTCCAATGAGTTTTGCTGAATCTTCCTTCGAGATCAGAATCATCAGCCAATTGTGTTATTGAGATCAAGTTCTTGGTCAACTGAGGTACGTGTCTTGCTTGCAGCAGCTTTAACTGCCTTCTATCTGGTAGAGTTAGTATGATATCCCCTTTGCTAATGATATCACAGGAGTCATCATCCCCGAGGTATACTTTTCCAAAGTTACCACTTTTATAATTTGTGAAGTATTCTCTATTGGATGTGGCGTGAAAACAGGCCCCAATATCGAAGATCCAAAAGGCGCCAGCTCGGCTCTCGCAACTTAGAATCAGACCATCACTATCAGACCTGGACGCTTGAGAGACATGGATTTAATCCCCATACTTGTCCGTCTGGTCGGCCTTCTTCTTGACTCTGCAATAGCGTTTGAGATGACCCTTCTTCTTGCAATTCGAGCAGGTCAGATTTGAGCCCTTAGACATGCTTTTTCTGGACTGCAATCTCCCACCTCTATCATTACCCCGCTTGGTAGGTTTGCCGCGCTCTTCTGTGCTCAGTGCGGCTCCAGAACTTTCAGGGGTGCCAATATTCCTCCTCCTTGAATCTTCATCAAGCAGCACATCTACCACTTTTCCAAACTTCAATGTACCTTCTTAGGATGAGTTGCTCACAGCCATAACAACTCCATCCCAACTATCAGGCAGACTTGACAGTAGTACCAAGACCAGAACTTCATCGTCAAAGATGATCCCAACTGACTCAAGTTGACTAGTGATCTTGTTAAACTCACCCAAGTGTTCCTGCATCGTTTTACTTTCAGTCTTTTTCATGTTGAAAAGCCTTTTCATCAGATGCACCTTATTGGAGGCAGAGGGATTTTTATACATCCTTGTCAAAGCATTCATCACATCTTTTGTGGTCTTTTCCTTTGAGATATTATATGCAACGGTTTGAGTTAGAGACAACCTAATGGCACCGAGCACTTTGCGATCAAGAATCTCTCATTCTCGATCTTTCATGTCAGTAGGCTTCACCTCTTTCCCTTCAAGAGGCAGATATAGATCTCTTGGATATAGATAATCTTCAACCTGCATCTTCCAGAAACCGAAGTTGGATCCATCAAATCTCTCAAATCTTGACTTACTATCGTCGGTCATTGCTCCCACTCGAACAAAGAACCCAAAGCTCTAATACCAGTTGTTGAGAAAAATAGTTGCGGAACAGTGGAGACAACCACAATGATAATCGCAAGAACGCATAAAAGCAATGAATAATGATCATGGAAAAATAATAAAAGAAGAACACAAGATTTAACGTGAGAAAACCCTCAAAGGGGAAGAAAAATCCATCGCGGCGGCAAGCCAAGAAAATTCACTATCACCAATTGAGTTCAGTTACAACAAGTCAGCATCTAATCAGGGGATTTTATAGGAGTAAAAGGATTAGCATGAGTTATGGGATTTTCCTTTTACATCGTTATCATACCATACATAGGACTCTACCGGATATTCCTTATAGAAAAGATAAGTACGGAAATTTCTATCCAAAGTAGGATTCATATCAATCAAATCTCCAATCAAGGAATATTCCATTCCGTAACTTTCTGGTATATGGCTGAGCTGAGATCAATGCAGTGACGTTCAGCTCTGCTCGGCATTGCTTCTATCCGGCTCGGCAGTGGCTCACAACTCTCAAGTCCTATGAGCTTTGCCTCTTGAGCTTGGCGTTACTTCATCTCGGCTAACTTCAGTTCCATCAAACCTAACAACATCAACTATCGGAGCGGGCATCTGAGTTAGGCAACTCGAAAACGCCAATGGGTCTCAAATATAACTTGACACTCCTTATCTTGAAGCCAAAAAGAGCCAAAACAAAGATGACTAGTACATCGAAGCTGAGATCTCCGCTTACCGTTAATCAATACCAATTATGCCACCACATGGGAGGAAAACCGAAAATCCCAATTATGGTTCGGCACATGAATGGACAAACTTTGTACCCAAGGTCAGATAGTCCAAAATATTGGAAATCCCTGATTGTGCGCCAATGGTTACCGGAAGAATAGGAACATGTGGAGAATTAGGCAAATTAGGCGGATTTGATTGTATTTGATTTGATTATATTTAATTTAATTGTAATTAGGTAGTTACCTTGTATAGATATATCAAAGCTCTATAAAGAAGAGTGTACGGTGGTGTATGTAAATTCATTGAGAAATATACATAATTTTTCCACATATCCTACTTGTTTACACATGGTATCAGAGCAGGTGCCTCTTAATCGAACCTGAAGTGAACTATAACAGTAAGAATTCTTTGGCTCATAAGAGTTCTTCATCATTTCCATAAGCTACCTTAGATCAAGTATCTTATCTATTGATTTGTGTCTCTAAGGCTTAGATCACTGTCATTATTGCCCAACATACCCTATTTCGGTTTGACCATGATCAACTTGTTTCTGCCTCCATCAGTTTCTCTACCTGCGAAAACACCAGCAAATATGTCACATACACCAGAAAACGCAGAGCCACAGCCAGAAACTTCTGAAACCAAACACCACTTCCCTACTAACATGGATCTATCAAAATAGTTTGCATGATTTCTCCAACACAGTTTGAATCTGTCATCGTCTGCACCAACGTCCTCTGCCAACTTGATGCTGAAAGTTAAGTTGAACAGCACCAATTACTCACTTTAGTGCAGATTAATGAAAATAGCGCTAGGAGGCAGGGGGAAGAGCTCCCACATCACGGGGATTCCTTAACCCCTACCAACTGAAGCTTCGTAGCCATCCTGGAACAGAGTTACTAGTTAGTGTTCACATGGCTAATAGATAACAATGATGACAGCCTGTTGAACAACGTATCAAAATATTCTACAGCAAAAGAACTTTGTGATGGACTAGCTGTTACATACGGGTCAGGGAGTGATCCATTACAAATTTTTGACCTTCACAAGCAAGGCTACACTGTCAAACAACGGAATCATCCCCTGGAAGCATTATGAGATCAGTCCAGGGGTTATGGATGGCCATAGATTCCATGGGCCCAAATCCTATGGAATCTCCAAGAGATATTGCAATTTACTCAAAAAAATTCAAGAACAGGGGCTATATCAGCTGCTACTAGCAGTTGATGATCACTTTGCGGATACAAAGAAGGAGATTTTGCAGAGAGATCCGAGACCCACGGAAGAAATGGCGTATAATGAGTTACGATGTTCAAGTGTGTAGGAAGGAGCACTTACCGTTACCCCCATCAGATCTCCAGTCATCATTTAGGGTTGGCCAAGGCCTGGCCATCAGAGCATCATAAAAACAATGAAGGGGACTAAAAAATCCACCACCATGCTCAGAACATCCATCAAGGCATAGGGTGGAAGACAAAAGCAGCCTGGAATGCAGTCACTACAAACGAAAGGGGCACATCAAAGACAAGTGTTTCAAGCTCCATGACTATCCAGATTGGTGGGATGAATTCACCAAGAAAGTAAAGGCGTCAGTTGCACAGACCTCCACTGAGGGAGGAACTAGCAACAAGGATGAAAGAACAGACGTCAATCGTGGAGAAGAAGGAGCCAAAGGAGGGACGACCATTGCAGCAACAGCAACAACGGAGGCTGCTGCAGGTAAACGAGTTAGGGCAAGTGACAGCCCTAACCCTAAAAAGGCTTTTTATACCCCCTATGTTTTAAATATTACACCCGAAACCCTTGTCTTCAATTGCAATATTAAATCTACCCGTGCATTTCATGAAACGAAATAACTAACCCCTCAAGTTCATAATGCTCCATCTGTACACCCTCAACTTTTAAATGATTCACTCGTGCCCCTTAATTTTATTCAAAAGTCATTCCACACCCCTGATTTCTCCCAAATCACTATACAAACACCAAACTCTACAAAAATGTCCAAATTGCCCCTACAAAGTATGGAATGACTAATCAGTCCTAATGCTATACCATCCAAAGTTAATTTTTGTTGATATTCGACTGTGGTGCTACTGGCACAATGTCTAATGATCCTTCTGACTTTATTACTCACAGTTCCTCCACAAAAACTACTGTTGAAACTGCCAACGGAACCACTACCCCTGTTGTTAGTGGTGGCTTCATTTCTATTACTCCTACCCTTACCCTTAAAAATTGCCTGTATGTCCCATATTTATCTACAAAATTGTTATCTGTAAGCCAAGTTACTAAGGAATTGGATTGTATTGTTATGATGTGTCCTACTTTTTTGTCTATTGCAGGGTATTCATACAAAGGCGATCATTGGGCGTGGTATTGAGCACCAAAGATTGTACTTTGTTGAAGCAGCGGCAAAACAGGGCTGGTCTAATCTTGCCACCGGGACAGTTGCTCATCAAGTGTGATTATGGCACCACCGGTTAGGGCATCCATCTTTTAGCTACTTACACCGCTTGTTTCCTACTCTTTCTTCCAACCAAAATACTTTTACTTGTGATAACGCCTCTGGGCAAAACAAATTTGGACATCGCATATTGCAAATAATACTCGTGTCAATCGTATATTTACTATGATCCACTCTGATGTTTGGGGTCCCCCTCCATATAATACAGAACAGGGCTTCCACTATTATGTCATTTTTGTTATCGATTTCTCCCGCATGACGTGGCTATACATTATGAAACATAAATCCGACGTCTACCAAAAGTTTGTTCAATTTTATAATATGGTTCACACTCAGTTTGATACAAAAATCAAAATCCTTCGTTCTAATAATGGCGTGGAATATCTCAGTGGGGAATCGGGTCAATTCTTTCATGATCACGGTATTATACATCAAACCACCTGTTCTTATACCCTTGAACAAAACGGGGTGGTGGAATGGAAAAATCACATTCTTCTTGAGATGACTCGTGCTATGACGATTGATTCTTATGTTCCGATGAGTTTTTGGCCGCAGGCTGTATCCACTGCCACCTACCTTCTAAACCGCTTACCCAGCAAAATCCTTAATTACCAAACACCTATTTAGACACTATCTACCTAGCACGATATACCTTCTATCTTTACCCTACCTCTGCGAGTGTTTAGCTGTACAGTCTTTATCCACACCCCCAAACATGAGCACACAAAACTTGACCCTTGCGCCGAAAAGTGTAAATTTGTTGATTATGCGTTATGCCTCTACCCAAAAGGGGTATCGCTGCTATAATCCCGTACCCACCGCATCCATGTCACCATGGATTACGTCTTCCTGGAACTGAGTAATACTATCTCTCCCAATCTCGGGTTCAGGGGGAGATATCCTTTGATGGAACCCTCGATTGATTGGTGCCACAACGAACCTGTCCGATGACCGTCTTAACACGACAAGTAGATGACGCCGACTTTGATATAGCTCCTAACAATGTACCACCTGGAGTGACTCTACCGCCTGATGCTCCTCATCCGATAAATGAACCACCAAAGGTAAACCATTTGGATATGCATAATGTACAATCTGATTCTTTAGGTGACCAAGGTGACTTTGAGACCAGTCCAACCACCATAAACAATATCGATACACCTCCTCAACTTACCAATGTTTCAGAAACGCATGTAGATGATAATATTTCTATTGAGCAACAGCAGGTACTGGTCTTGCCCCCCGGACAAAGCGAGGAGTCCCTCCTGAGCGATATTCTCCCACACAAGTGTCAAGAAACTCAAGGTACCCACTAAATGCTTCTTTAGACTGAGTTTCTAATTTAGCTCGAGGATTCTTTGTGCCTTTGTGCTCAAAACAGGTTCCACAGAACGCTGAAGAAGCCCAGAATCAACCAATGTGGAAGGAGGCCATGATGGCCGAAATGCGAGCCTTGGAAAAGAATGGAACATGTACAAAATGTACTCTTCCTGCTGGAAAAAAGCAAGTCGGTTGCATGTGGGTGTTTACAATCAAGTACAAAGCGGATGGGAGTATCGAAAGGTACAAGGCTCATGGCAAAAGGGTACAATCAGACATATGAAATCGACTATTTAGAGACGTTCTCATCTGTGGCTCGTATTGATATAAATCGAGTTTTATTTTCTGTGGCAGCAACCCAGAATTGGCCCCTTCACAAATTTGATGTCAAGAATGTATTCCTACATGGTGATCTAAAGGAAGAAGTGCATATGGATCCTCCTCTAGGTTTTTCTGTAGGGTTCAGAATCAGAGAAGTTTGCATGTTAAGGAAGACTCTTTATAGACTAAAACAATCTCCCCGGGCCTGATTCAGTAGGTTTGCGGGAGTTATGAAACAAGATGGCTATCGTCAGAGTAATGCTGACCATACATTGTTTGTTTAAAGGAGAAAGGGCTTGGTGACATGCTTGATTATCTATGTTGATGACATGGTTATTACCAGAAATGACACAGAGGAGATGGCTCGGCTACAGAGTTACTTGCTTACGAAATTCAAAATGAAAGATATTGGAGGTCTAAAGTACTTTATAGGAATTGAAGTCCTAAGATCAGAAGCCGGAATTTACATATCACAAAGAAAGTATGTCTTAGATCACCTTACTAAGGTGGGAATGCTGGAATGTAAACCCTGTGATACTCCCATGGCAGTTAATCACAAATTAGAGGTGATTGATGGAGCACCCTCTGCGGACAAAGGATGGTAGCAACGGTTGGTTGGAAAATTGATTTACTTGTCACATACGAGGCCCGACATTGCTTTTGCAGTAAGTGTGGTCAGTTAGTTTATGCATAATCCTCAAAAACACCATATGGATGCATTTATACGTATCTTGCGATATCTAAAGCATACACCAGAAAGAGGTATTATATTTCGCAATAATGGACACCTGGTTATACAAGCTTATACAGATGCTGATTGAGCTGGAAATTTAGTAGACATGAGGTCTACCTCTGCGTATTTCACACTTGTAGGAGGCAATCTTGTAACATGGAAAAGTAAGAAACAAAAGGTTGTCGCCTTGTCTAGTGCTGAATCAGAATTCTGCAGAGTTGTGAAAGGAATCACAGAAATACTATGGATCCAGAAGTTATTCAATGATATTGGGTTGCAAGTGAATTTGCCCAACGCTGCTACTATGTGATAACAAAGCTTCAATTAACATATCTGAAAATCCAGTGCAACATGACCAGACCAAGCATATAGAAATTGACCGACATTTTATCAAAGATAAATTGGAAGGAGGGGTACCGTATGTCCCATTAGAAGATCAACTGGCAGACGTGTTAACGAAGACAGTCAATGGGAGGTCTTTGAAAGCTATTCTGAGCAAGTTGAATGTCGTGGACCCCGCTGTTCAACTTGAGAGGGAGTGCTGGAAATCTCTGATTATGCGCCAATGATTACGGAAGAAAAGGAACATGTGGAGAATTAGGCAAATTAGGCAGATTTGATTGTCTTTGATTTGATTACATATAATTTAATTGTAATTAGATAATTACCTTGTATAGGCATATCAAAGACCTATAAAAAGAGCGTACGGTGGTGTATGTAAATTCATTGAGAAATATACAGAATTTTTTCACATATCCTACTTGTTTACACACAAAATCCAATAACACATTATGCCAACTAACCTCAGCACGCTAAGCCAAGTCTTTACATGAAGCAGACGGTGATTAAAGGGCAAATCCTTGAATGCCAAGCTGAACAAAATTGCGCTGGCAGCCACGGTCTATTTTGTTTGGCATGGCAGGAGCAACAATATTTTTGAAGGCACATCATTTTCATCAAGGGATATTATTCATAGAGTATGTATCCATGTTTATCAAGCTATGTTCAACTTATGTCCACACTTGATGGCTATTTGCTAAGGCACCTTGTTGCCTGCTTTGTATTAGATATTTATTCTAGATAGAAGGTGATGCAGTCTGTTGTTTGCGTAGATAGGTCTTTTGTATTGGTCACATCCCCAGATGTTGTGTTACTTTAGTTAATATAACATTTGCATTTTAAACTAAAAAGAGAAATAGAAGCCCTTACTTGCTGAGGGTAACGAAACAATTTATTTATTTTTGAATAAAAAGAGGAAGAGCAGGTGCAAGGGACCGTTTGAATTCAAAAGATAAAAACTTGTGATGACTTGTGAGCTGAGGTGGTACAGCACACATTCTTCATGACAAACCGTGTGCCAATTCAGAAGCTGTATTTTTGAAACCCTTTTTGAGTGTGAATTCATTTCTTGTGAACATTCACAAAATTTGGAACTTTACAACCAAATCGTGGTGTATTTGAAGTCAAGTGTCTACGTGCTTTCCCTTTCTTCATCATAACCAAATTTAATTGCAATCTTCCACCTGTACCATCCAATCATTCATGAGACACATAATGCAATTATTTCCCCCAATTTGACTAGGCACGGATACGTTTAGTATAGTTTACATCGGGAAATTATAGAAAGCCTTCCTGTTTATTGTTGGTGATAAAAGATTTTGTATCAAACTATCTATTATTTGAGATAAATTATGACCTACAGGTCAAGTGCTCGCCCATATTGACATAGACATATGCATAAACACAAAGCGCACAAAGAAACATAGAGAGCTGGAGGCACATACATAAACATTTTGTCTAGAAGTTACATGTCAACTAAATTTGATGGTAACAAAAATCATACGATAGATTCTTGGGACTTATTTTCATTCACATATTACTGACCTGGAGCTCACGAAAACTAAAAGAGAAGGCACTCAGGGTCAAGGCAGCAAAAATTACCTTAGCGGCTATGGTATACCACATCTGGCAGATACAGAATATATATATTTTTGAAAACACAGTATTTGGATCTAGGATGTAGCACACAGAATACGCACTCATGTGTACAGAATAATGTATAAGCTCTTCTTCTATATTTTAGACATAGGTCATGCTTCTATTGTTTAAAATTACTTGCATTACTGAATAGTACATGTAGATCGCCAGCCCGTTCTACAAGTAAGGCTATTGTATAGGATACATCCCTTTGATTTCTTGATATTCGGGTAATACATATGTGTATTTCACCCCAAAAAAAATCATATGATATTTTTCTACGGTTTATCATTAAACTCATTTGGGTCACCTGTACAGATATAGCCAATCGATTCGGAATTTCTTATGTCATTAGATAGTGAAATATCAATCAAATCCCTCAGCAAGAAAATCCTATTGCATTATTGCACCGTCCACTGTATCTGGCATATGTTTATAGCCTACCGACCAGAAGATACTTGACGATTCTAAGAGTGTGTTGATTTCACCTTATGAGATGCCCATAAATTTGACTCAACAATTTGAATGGTAAATGAGATCTTCCTGTTATATTAATCATTTCTGAAGCTCTGGTTTGTTGGGATTCCTTCTACGGAAAGATGATTAAGACATCCGGATGACTTTTGTTGGAGGCTTTGTCAGGTCCTGCTTGACTTGAAATAGCTGACATCTACCCGAGGATGAGGAGTGACCTCTGCTCGAGCTGAAGTGGCTTCACTTGGAGGTATTTTCTAGTGTTGCTTGACGTTGATGTGACCTCATTTGAAGGCCAAGTTGATGACCTCTGTTTGAGGCCAAGGTGGCTTCTTGGAGGTTCTTCATGGCGTTGAGATGACCTGTGTTGGAGGCCGAGGTGATGGCATCCGGTCGAGGCCGATATGGCCTCACTTGGAGGTTTTGTCAAGTCTTGCTTGACACTGAGGCTACCTCATGCAGAAACTGAGGTGATGACCTATGCTCGAGAACGAGGTGGCATCACTTGGAGGTTTTTTTAAGTCTTGTGTGACATTGAGCTGACCTCCACAAGAGGCCGAGGTGATGTCCTCTGCACTAGCCCGAGGTAATAGCCTCCGCTTGAGGCAGAGGTAGCCTCACTCGGAGACTTTATCAAGTCTTGCTTGATGATGACATGACCTCAAAGGATTAAACATGCCTTTTCTGGGAATGCAAATCGAGACTAGAGGCTGAAGTTATGGCATGTGTTCGAGATTGAGGTGGCCTCACTTGGAGTTTTTATCAAGTCTTGCTTGATGTTGAGGTGAGCTCCACCATAGGCTGAGGTGATGGCCTCCGTAGGTGGCCAAAGTCGCTTCACTTGAAGGTTTTGTTAAGTCTTACTTGACGTTGAGGTGATCTTATAAAGACGACGAGCTGAAAACTTTCACTCAAAACCGAGGTGGATTCACTTGAAGGTTTTGTCAATTCTTGTTTGGCACTGGGATGACCTCCACTATAGGCCAAGGTAATTACTTCCGCTCGAGGCCGAGGTGGCCTCACTTGGAGATTTCATCAAGTCTTGCTTGATACTGACATTATCTCATTTGGAAGCCAAGGTGATGACCTCCACTCAAGGCCATGATCACCTCACTTGGAGGTTCTGTCAAATTTTGCTTGACGTCAAGGAAACCTCATTTAAAAGCTGTGTTGATGACTTTCTCTCGAGGCCGAGGTGGCCTCACTTGGAGATTTTGTCAAATCTTGCTTGAAGCTGATGTTACCTTATTTTGAGGCAAAGGTGATGACCTTTTCTCAAAAAGAAGATGGCCTCACTTGGTGGATTCGTCCAGTCATGCTTGACGCTGTGATGGCCTCACTAAAGGCCGAGGAAATGGCATCTGCAAGAGACCAAGATGGCCTTACTTGGAGGTTTCGTCAAGTCTTTCTTGACGCTGGGATGACCTCCACTAGAGGCTGAGGTTGTGTCCTCTGCTCGAGGCCAAGGTGCCCTCACTTAGAGGTTTTGAAGTCCTTCTTGACACTAAGTTCATCCCATCGGGAGGCCGAGGTGAGAACTTTTGCACGAGGCTTATGTGGCCTCACTTGGAGTTTTCGTCAAGCCTTGCCTAACACTGAGATAACCTCCGCTTTGGCTCAAGGTCGAGGTGGCCTCACTTAGAGGTTTCATCAAGTCTTTCTTGAAGCTGAGTTACCTCATTTGGCAGCCGAGGTGATCACCTCTGTTCGAGGCCGATATTGCTTCAGTTGCATGTTTTGTCAAGTTTTGCTTGACGCCGAGGTGACCTCATCTGGAGGGGAGGGGGAGAACTTCTGCTCGAGGCCGAGGTGGTCACTTAGAGTTTTTGTAAATTCTTGCTTGTCGTTGAGATGACCTTCAATAGAGACCAAAGTGATGATATCTGCTCAAGGCCGAAGTGGCCTCACTTGGAATGTCAAGTCTTGCATGACCCTGAGGTTACTTCTTTTGGAAGTCGAGGCGATGACCTCTGCTCGAGGCCAGATGACCTTTTTTTGAGGTTTTGTCAAGTCTTGCTTGATGCTAGAATAACCTCCACTAGAGACCGAGGCGATGGCCGCCGTTCGAGGCGAGGTGGCCTCATGTGGAGGTTTCGTCATGTCTTGCTTGGCTTTGGCCCAAAATACAGTGCGATAAACAAGTAGACTATATTGAAATCTTAGAAAACTTGTTTCACTATCATGTCGAAAACATTCTCTTGCTTATATCTCTTGTCCGAGTTGAGAAGGCTTGTCCTATTGAGTCTCTTTTGTAGGATATAATGATACTCTGACATGTCGATGTCATGTGTGGCAAACCAATGCCGACTTAATCCCCTTGTTGAGATCATCAGATTTCCCCTTGTTGAGATCATCATACTTGTCGAGTGTTAGGTGGGAAAAACATGTTGTGGCTTAATCCTTTACCCAGCCTTAAGGCATACGCAATACTTGTTGTGACTTAATCAATCTGCTTGTTGGGGGGCTCTTCAGACCTGCTGAGACCAGTTGCGACAAACCTGTGTCATCTTTATCCCTTTGTTGGAGTGGCTGCTAAGACCTGTTGAGGCCATCAGTAGGAAACCTGTCACATCCCTTGTTGGGATATGGTTATGACATGGAGTTTGCCAATATCACCGTTCCAAGGACCTTCCTAGAGTAATTCTTTTGTGTAGGATGAGTTTGAGTCTCACTCTGTGGCCAAGCTATTTCTGCTTTGAAACAAATGGCCAACAAAGAACAAGGATTTTGTAGTTGATTCCCTTGAAGGAAAATTAACATGTATTATGCATGAAAAAATTTCTAGCCTGAAATGCCCCAGAATGACAGAGTTAACAGTTCTTTCTATATAATTTGATGGAAGTTGGAAACAAAAGTCTAGTTGGCCCTCCTTCTAACATAAAATTGTAAATTCGAGTCTTCACATGGACAAAAGATGATTCAAAAAGGGAAGAACACCGCCAAAGTCTTACACATACGTAGTTTATCGCCAGAACTGACGTTTTCAGAAATCTGCATAAGTTGAACAACATTACAGGTCCTGGAGCTATTGCTCCTAGGAAAACCCTTCGACACTCAAGTAAGTTATATGTTTTACCATGTTTGTATGATGGAATATCAAAGAAACCTATGTCATTTTTTATGTTGAGGCTCTGATTTTTTGCTTAATGGATTGAACATGGCTTTCTGTTAGACGTGTCAGCCTCTTTTTACTATCTGGGCAGCCAACTCATATTGAAGTGCTACGGAAGAGTGTCATGATCATGTCCTACACCACCATGTGGCGTCACGTGTTGATGTGTATGGCTAAGCTGGACATGTGGCAAGAGTCTGTTTTGGCAGAGGTCGGCTTTTGTTGAGCCAAGTTGGCGAGTTTTGCCGAGCTGAAGGCTTGCCGACACGGTTTGCCTTGAATTTTTGTGCATATACGACAATGGTCGAGGTGAGGAGGTGAGGCAAGGTGAGGATGTGGGTGTAGGTCAAAAGGTGAGCTGAGGTGAGCATGTCCTGCACCTCATGCAACATGTGTCTTTCACAGGTGAATTGACATATGTTTGTAGCATTCCGACCAGAATATATTTGGCAATTCTGAGAGTGTTTATTTTCACTCCATCACCTTAGTTGTATTTTAGGGCATTAGGGCAACATGAACATATAATCATTGTGACATTCAGAAAGTGACCTGCTAGAGATTTGATCTGTTCCAAAGCTGCATCGCTCACAAAATATATACAAATAGGTCAGTTGAAGACAGCTGCCCTAGATCCGAGGGAATTCTGGATTCAATTGCATGAAACACGTCACTTCTCCTTATGAACTTGATACATAAGAAAGAGGTTTTGATCTAGGTAAACTAAAGGTGAGGCAAAGTATGAGGTCTCTAATCACACGTTGTCATGTGTAAAAAAGCAGTTTTTTTATAAAAAAGTGCAGCACCTCCTTCTTTAAAAAACAGTTTTTTTACACATGCCGACCTGTAATTGGAGGTCTCATAATTTGCCTTATCTTTAGTGTAGCACCCCGCTTCCGAACCCTAGATTCGAGAATATTGCACCCGCCATAGCCTACTACGAGAAATACAAGGTGTCGTTCAAACTTCTTTACACGTTGGAAATGACGTATAAATTTTTCGCAGAAACGATAATAAAAATAAACAACTTAATTAAATTAACTCCTTCGAAAATAAAACAAAGTACCAAGGCTGACGAAGCCAGCTATGTCAAGTACGAAAACTAGAATAGTCCGAATACGAATCAAGAGTCCATATAAAAAGAGCCATCTAACTATCTCACAGCAAGCATCTGGTCACGCAATCCCAACACGAGCCCTGAGCCCAACTCAATCTCCCCAGCTCGCACGATCAGCCCCATCCTCTATAAAGATGTACTCAAAGTCCTGCTCACCTATGGAGGGGAGGTAGGGGGTGAGTGATGGAAGTCACTCGTAGGTTACCCGTCTCTCCCAAAAAGGAACTGTCACATACTGAATCAGGTAAATAGATAAAGCATGTAAAGAAGAAACAGATAAATAAATAAAACAATAAAGCATAAATAAATAAATAACACATACCCGACCCAATCCGTATCCCAAAACGTAGCACTGAAACAACTTAATAACAATGTCATCGATAATCACAACAATAACAAATGCAGTACGCAACTTCATGATGTATGCTCTTCTATCTCCATGTCACACGCAGTCATTTAATATCACACGCTATGCTCTTTCTTTTCCATGTTATGCTATGCATGTCCCAGGTCCTATTAGTTGAAGGTAACCGTTATTACCAACACCCATCACATGCCTCGTCAGGCCACACGTCCCATAGGACCACACGGCTCATAGGTCAAATGCAATGCTCGTGCCAAGAATGCGTCACACTTCTATACTTCTGTTTCTCCTATGTTGCATGCTCCATTCTATGTTGCGTGTTACCTATATTGCGTTATTACCCTATGTTGTGTGGGGTTCATTACTGTATTTTATCTTCTACCGTTATGAAATTTCTAGTTTGATGAGTTTATTCCTCTGTCGAACATGATGAATGAAGGCCTCCTTTGTGTGTTGTAAGCATCGAGTCGAAGAACCTTTGCATTACCTCTCCTTATTTATCTTTTCTTCTGTATTTTGTATACTGTGGAACGCCCTTTAATGAGGAAGTTGCCTTCTTGGTTGAATAAGGCAAGAATTATGGATAGAGCAAGCCCTGCCCGCCAGCTTCCACCCAAACAAAAAAAGGTGAGCGCCTAGCGCGTAATTTTATCTTTCTAGACTTTATTTTAGGTTTATACACTTTATTTTATTTTTCTAGGCTTTCACACACTTTAATCTTTTATTTAAATATTTTTATCTTCCCCTAGTATTTTTTTATTTCTTTTATTTTAATTTTATTTAATGGGTTTCTAAATTTTCCTTATTTTTAAAACACTTTAATATTAAATTATTTAATTATATTTACAAATATAGCTTTTCCCCATGCTCTTAATTTTATTTTATATATCATTTATTTTTTCATTATTTTATTTTTCCTAAATTATATCTGCTTTTTTCTTAATTTAATAATTATATTATTCAAAATTTTACACTCCGTTTTTTTTTCTCTTACTTTTAAACACCAGGCCCTTCCTCTATTTCAAATCCGGCCCCTTTCTGCACAGACTGGCCCGTTGGCAGCCACGGCCCACTGGTCTGCTGGCCCGCCAGGCGCCAGGCAACTCCTTGCTGTTTTTTTATTTACGCTGCTATTTAGGCCGGCCTGCTGGCGGAGGCTGGCTCGCTAGCCGCTGGCCCTCAACTGCTTTCGGTTTTATTATATTCTGCAGATTACGAGCCAAAATTGCTGGCCTGCTAAGGGAAGGGCCGGCCTGCCACCCTTTGTTTTATTTTTTTTCTTTTTCATTCTTTGATTTATTAAATTCTAATTTCATTCAAAAATTCATAACTCATTCGTTTTAACTCTGATTAACCCCAAACCAATTCCATTGAACTTCTTTTAACGCCCCAAACTACTGATGCTGCCACGGCACGCGCCGTTCAGGGCCGCGCATGGCCTCCCTTTGCAGTCGCACGTGTGCTACACACGCCGCTTCTAGGTGCGTTTTTCAACGAATTGAACTCAATCCAACCTATTTCCGTGCTATATGATCTATTTCTAAGGCCATTCATGCAATTTTCATACCAAAACATATCGATACATAGTTGAAAAACATAAATAAATAACACATGCAAATCGTATACAAATAAACCAATCCGGTATGCGAGAAATCCAAAAAAATCCGACAGAGGGGAGGGTAACCTACCTCTTGAACGCAAACTCACTGACAAAAAACGGTGTTGGATTTGATGAGGGTGGCCAATTCTCATTCTTCTTTTTCTTTCCTCTCTCTTTCTATCCCTCTCTTCTTTTTTTCCTTTCTCCTTCTCTCCTTTTCCTTTCCTCTCTACCGATTCTCTCTATTCTCACCAAAATCACTTTTTTTTTTCTTTAAGTTTGTGTGTGTGTGTGAGGGAGTGAATGGAGGGGGATTTTAATTATTTGGGGGGGCGGTTATGAGGGATTTAGGGAGAGTGGGGGGAGTGATTGGGGTAGTGGGTAGTTTAATAATGGGTTTAATTATTAGATTTAATTTAATTAATTTTAATTTGATTTTTTATTTTTTCCCTTAATTTCGGTTACAACATCCTACCTCCCTCCCTTACAAATAGTTTCGTCCTTGAAACTTGTGTACCTTATTCGAAGAGATGCGGATAACGCTCACGTATATGCTCCTCGAGCTCCCAAGTTGCTTCGCGCTCTGTATGATTAGACCACTGAACATTGACGTATGGAATCACCCTACAGCTCAGCACCTGATCCTTCCGATCAACTATTCTGACTGGGGTCTCCTCATACGTGGCATCGCTCTTCACCTTCAGTGGGCGTGCCTCTAGTACATGACTCGGGTCTGGTACATACTTCCGCAACTACGAGACATGAAAGACATTGTGCACCTGCGCCAAAGTTGGAGGTAGAGAAAGTCTATAGGCCAAGGTGCCGATCCTCTCAAGTACCTCGTACGGACCAATATAGCGAGGACTCAGCTTACCATTTTCTCTAAATCTCATCACACCCTTGGTTGGAGACACTTTCATGTAGACGTTCTCCCCCACTGCAAACTCCAGAAGTCGTCGCTTCGAATCGGCCCAGCTCTTATTCCGATCTTGCGCTGCCTTTAGCCTATCACGGATGACCTTGATCTCCTCTTGAGTTTGTTGTACCAAATTAGGCCCTGCGATAGTCTTCTCACCAACTTCATCCCAATAAACTAGTGACCTATACTTACGTCCATACAATGCATCAAATGGAGACATTCTGATCACGTTGTGATAGCTATTCTTGTAGGAGAACTCTATCAGCTTCACCATAATGTTCCTGTTCCCCTCTCTGACTGGCCGTCTGTTTCAGGATGGAATGTCGTACTCAATCGTAGCTCGGTCCCCATAACTCTCTGAAATGCTGTCCAGAATCTCGATGTGAACCTCGGATCTCGATCGAATATGATGCTTACTGGTACACCATGCAAACTGACTACATTATCAACATACAATGTCACCAATTTCTCCATCGTGGCCTCACTAGACACCGGTAGAAAGTGTGCGTATTTTGTCAACCGATCGACTATCACCCACATAACACTATTGCCACTTCTTGTCTTAGGGAGCCCAACAACAAAATCCATCGTGATATGCTCCCATTTATATTTCGGTACCTTTAATGGCAACAAAAGACTTCCAGGCCGTTGATGCTCGGCCTTTACCTGCTAGCACACAAGGCATCTCTCAACAAATTATGCTATGTGCCTCTTCATACTATCCCATCAATAGTTCTTCTTCAGGTCGTTAGACATCTTTGTGGAGACCGGATGAATCGACATCTTGGAGTGGTGTGTTTCTTTCGATACCTCTTTCCTCAGATCATCATCCTCCGGTACACATAATCTCTCCTGATATCATAGACTGCCATCATTATGAATCTAAAACCCGTCGACCTGACTAGTCATCATCTTCTCCCGGATCTCTCTGAGTGTCGTATCTTCCTTCTGAGCCTCCTTGATCTGCTCAATCAGTGAAGGTGTAATGACTAATGCCACCAAAACATTCGATATGGAGTCTACAATATCAAGATCAGACTCGGCAATTTCCCTCTCCAACGGAGTCTGTCGGGTGTGACCTGACTTTCTGCTCAGTGCATCAGCAACTCGGTTGGCCTTCCCCGGATGATAGCCAATAGTCAGATCATAATTTTTCAGCAACTCTAACCACCTCCTCTGACGCATATTCAGCTCCATCTGGTGAATAGATACTTCAAACTCTTGTGGTTGGTGAACACTTTGCACTTCTCTCTGTATATATAATGCCGCCAAATCTTTAGTGCGAAGACCAGTGCGGCTAACTCGAGATCATGAGTTGGATAGTCCTGCTCATAGGGCTTCAGCTGTCATGATGCATAAGCGATAACTCTGCCTCCTTGCATAAGAACGCACCCTAGTCCATTTTTAGACTTGTCGCTGTAGATGACGAACCCTTCTAAACCGGAGGGCATTGCCAAAATAGGAGCAGTGGTCAACCTTTTCTTCAATTCTGCAAAGCTTCTTTCACAATCAGCAGCCCACTCAAACTTTCTCTTTTTCTGCGTAAGTCTGCTTAGGGGTGTCACTATGGTGGAGAAGCCCTTGACGAACTTCCTGTAGTAACCTGCCAACCCGAGAAAACTCCTCACCTCTGTCACATTTGTTGGTCTGGGCCACTCTGTGATCACCTCTATCTTCTTTGGGTCCACTGAGATTCCTTCCTCTAAGATGACGTGACCCAAGAAAGCCACGCTCTTCAGCAAAAATTCACCCTTACTGAATTTGGCATACAACTTCTTCTGCCGCAGAAACTCCAAGACTTCTCTCAAGTGTTTCGCATGCACCTCCTCATCCGGTGAGTAGACCAGAATATCATCAATAAACACCACCACGAACTTGTCCAGCTGCTCCCTGAACATAGTGTTCATCAGATCCATGAAAGCGGCTGGTGCATTAATCAATCCAAACGGCATCACCAGAAACTCGTAGTGGTTGTATCGGGTGCGGGAAGCAGTCTTAGCCACATCTTCTTCCTTGATCCTCAACTGATGGTATCCGGACCGAAGATCAATCTTTGAGAACACCTTTGCACCATGTATAGATTCGACACAACGCGGTTAAAATTGAATTTCGTCTTTTCAATCAACATTGTAGCTATAAAAGCTTACCTTCAGTTGATCGAATCAATCCTCGATCCGCGGCAGGGATACTTGTTCTTGATGGTGATCTTTTTGATTTCTCGATAACCTATGCACAAGCGCATGCTCCCATCCTTCTTCTTGACAAACAAAACCGGAGCTCCCCTTGGCGATACGCTTGGGCAAATGAACTTGCAATCCAACAACTCATATAGCTGCTCTATCAGTTCTTTAAGTTCAGCTGGAGCCATGCGGTAAGGTGCCTTTGAGATGGGTACAGCTCTAGGAATCAGATTAACCTTGAACTCTACTTCTCGACTCGGGGGTAATCCAGGCAATTCATCAGGAAGAGAATCTTTGAAATCGTTCACCACTGGGATCATATTGAGAGAGGGCACCTGCTGTTCTTCCCTGAGTGCATAAACCAAGAAACCTTTCCCACCTTTCCTCAGTGCCTGATGAGCTTGCATCGCGGTTAAGTACCTCTGCTTGGGCACCTTCTCCAGTTTAGTGTTCCCCTATAAAATAATCTCTTGCATGTTATGACCCTTGATGCTCACCTGTTTCTGTCTCCAGTTGATGGTAGCATAGTACTTTGTTAGAAATTCCATGCCTAAAATGACGTCGAAGTCCTTTATCTGTATCTGGATAAGCGTCGCTGTAAAACTCCAGCCCATCAATCTCCAACTTGCATCCTCTATACTGCTGCTGAGACACAATCACCTGTCCGCCTACCGTCTGAACTCTGTATGGTGTTTCAAGCCAGCCGGGTAGAATATCTAGGTTCTTAACGAACTCCTTGCGACAAATGTGTGGCTAGCGCCACTGTCGAATAAAATGTTGGCGGATACATTATTTATCAAGATTGTACCTAATATATTCAGGTTAATCATGCAGCAAACACACATAGGCAAATGCTTTAATTTAAAGTGAAATTTAAACGATGCGTAAAAGTACATGTCACGACGTCACCAGCTTCCTCAACATCGGTATCTGTCATCACGTGCACACGAGCATTTGTCTTTGGTCGTCCTCTCTGCTGATCCCCCTGAGGCTGTGGCTACTGCTGCTCTGGACAGTCTCTAGCATAATGTCATGTCTTGCTGCACCGAAAGCACAGATTTGTCTTCCTCCAACACTCGCCTGGGTTGGTGCGTCCACAGTAGGTGCATGGAAGTGCTGGTCCCTTGTCCCTCGGTGGCTGCTACTGACCAATCGGCTGATACTGGGGCACTTTCACCCAACGCCTAGCTCTCCATTAACTGGAATCCTCACGAGGCCTCTTGCCCCTCTCCTCAGTCGCAACTCTCGCTAGGTCATCCTCCACCTCACGACACACCTCTAAAAGATCCTCATAAGTCTTCGGCCTCGTGTATACAATTCCAGTCTGAATGTGAGAGTTTAACCCGGTTCTGTACTTCAGCATCTTGGCCCTCTCATTTTCCTTGGTAGATGGCATGAACCTACCCAATGCATGAAAACGCTTAGTGTACTGGGCCGTCGTCATAGAACCCTAGGTCAGTGTCTAGAACTCGATCATTCTCGTCTAAATCACACTGTCTGGAATATAGAACTTCTGAAACTCTTCTATGAAATGTGTCCATGTCACCGGTGTGGTTCAGCGGATTTATACACTGTGCCGCCACTGCTCAGCCTCTCCCTCAAGGAAGGATGCAACAACCTCAACAACGGAGCTAGTCAGATACATTCTTCAACCATATCTTCGCCTCCTCCGGATAGGAAGTCTCTCGAAACATCGGAACGTGGGATTTCTGCATCTCCCTGTAGTAGAATCGGAGACCGAGTGGGGGCGGGACGGCGGTAGTACCTGCTGCTGATCAATGTGCTGCTGCTGCTGCTGTGACACAATGTTAGCCAGAGTGGCCATAGCGTCAGTCAATGCTTGGGGTATGGCCCCCTGACTCTGATCGTCACCTTCGTTCCCACCGTTTCCCTGTGGATCACGTCTGGACGACATCTTTCCTGTGAATTTTGCAACAGCACAAACACTTCATTAGTCGAGCAAAGTTTGAGGGTAATTTAGAAAATTTGGTCGTTTATGGAAATTCGCTCTAAAATATAGGGGTAGAAAGGTAAATTAGTAAATAAAACGATCGCTCACCCTCGTACCCTTTAACCCAATCATATCTTAAGTCTAAGATTATCACTTAACCCCATTTTGCTGTTTAAGGGTAAAATTGTCATTTTAGGATAAGATCGTAGCTTAAGCCTAAGTAATCTAATTAATGCTGCGTTTCCGATGCGCATCTGGAGCCTCGGCTCTGATACCACCTGTAGCGCCCTGCTCCCCAACCCTAGCTTCGAGAACAGTGCACCCGCCGTAGCCTACTACGAGAACTACAAGGCGCCGTTCAAATTTCTTTACACGTCGGAAATGACGTATAAATTTTTCGCAGAAACGATAATAAAAATAAACAACTTAATTAAATTAACTCCTTCAAAAATAAAACAAAGTACCAAGGCTGACGAAGCCCGCTATGTCAAGTACGAAAACTAGAATAGTCTGAATACAAATCAAGAGTCTAGATAAAAAGAGCCATCTAACTATCCCACAGCAAGCATCCGGTCACGCAATTCAAACACGAGCCCTAAGCCCGGCTCACTCTCCCCAGCTCGCACGATCAGCCCCATCCTCTATAAAAAATATACTCAAGTCCTGCTCCCTGTGGAGGCGAGGTAGGGGGTGAGTGATTGGAGTCACTCGTAGGTTACCCGTCTCTCCCGAAAAGGGACAGTCACATATTGAGTCGGGTAAACAGATAAAGCATGTAAAGTAGAAACAAATAAATAAATAAAGTAATAAAGCATAAACAAATAAATAACACATACACGACCCGATCCGTACCCCAAAACGTAGCACTGAAACAACTTAATAACAAGGTCATCGATAATCACAACAATAAAAAATGCAATGCGCAACTTCATGATGTGTGCTCTTCTATCTCTGTGTCACACGCAGTCATTTAATATCATACGCTATGCTCTTTCTTTTCATTGTTATGCTATGCATGTCCCGGGTCCTATTAGGCGAAGGCTTTTGCTGTCGTTGGGATATACTGGGTCAAGATGATGATGATGATGATGAATCTTTTATTTATGTATTTTTATCTTCACCTGCTATTTTTTTATTTCTTTTATTTTAATTTATTTAATGAGTTTCTAAATTTTCCTTATTTTTAAAACACTTTAATATTAAATTAATTTATTATATTTAAAAATATACATTTTTTTCCTCATACGATATCCAGGTCTTAATTTTATTTTATATACTATTTATTTTTTATTATTTTATTTTTCCTAAATTATATCTGCTATTTTTTTTCTTAATTTAATAATTAGATTATTCAAAACTTTACACTGTTTTTTCTCTTACTTTTAAACACCAGGCCCTTCCTCTATTTCAAATCTGACCCCTTTCCGCACAGCCTGGCCCGCTGGCTGCCACGACCAACTGGCCTGCTGGCCAGCCAGGCAACTTATTGTTTTTATAATTAACACTTCTGTTTGGGCCGGCCTGGTGGCAGAGGCTGTCCCACTAGCCTCTGGCCCTCAACTCCTTTCGGTTTTTTTATATTCTACGTATTATGGGCTGACATTGCTAGCACATCATATATCTCTATTATTATGCCATTTATGCATGTACATATAGAGCCGAGGTCTCACTGGAAGCAGACTCTCTATCCCTTGGGACAGAGGTATTGTCTACCTACCACTTACCCTCCACAGATACTAACGATAGCTTTTGCTGTCGTTGAGATATACTGGGTAAGGATGATGATGATGATTCTTTGATTTATTAAATTCTAATTTCACTCAAAAATCCATAACTCATTCGTTTTAACTCCGATTAACCTCAAACCAATTTCATTAGACTTCCTTTGACGCTCCAGACCTACTGACGCTGCCACGTCAGCGAGTGACTTGCACGTGCTGTTAAGGGGTGCACGTGGGCCATATACGCCTTCCTTTGCAGCGGCACGTGTGCTACACTCACCGTCTCTGGGTGCGTTTTTTGAGAAACTGAACTCAATCCAGCCTATTTCTGTGCTATGTGATCTATATCTAAGGCCATTCATGCAATTTTCATACTAAAACATAGTGATACATGGATAAAAAACATAAAGAAATAACACATGCAAATTGTAAACAAATAAACCAACCCGATATGCGAGAAATCCAAAACAATCCGACAGAGAGGAGGGTAACCTACCTCTTGAACGCAAGCTCGCTGACAAACACGGTGCTGGATTTGATGAGGGTGGCCAATTCTTCTTCTTCCTTTCCTTTCTCCTCTCTTTCTTTCCCTCTCTTCTCTTTTTCCTTTCTCATTCTCTCCTTTTCCTTTCCTCTCTGCCGATTCTCTCTATTCTCACCAAGGTAACGTTTTTTTTTCTTTTGGTTTGTGCGTGTGAGTGAGGGAGAGAATGGAGAAGGATTTTAATTAATTGGGAGGCGGTTATAAGGGATTTGGGGTGAGTGGGCGGAGTGATTGGTGTAGTGGGTAGTTTAATTAGGGTTTAATTATTAGATTTAATTTAATTAATTTTAATTTGATTTTTGATTTTTTTTCCTCTTAATTTCGGTTATAACATCTAGCCTCTTTAGATCTGGACCCATAAGAAAGACCATATCCTTTTGCAATAATTGTTTCTCTGACAGCCTGCTTTGAAAGTGAAGGCGATCTATATGGTAAAATGTATTACTATCAATTATTAATTGCAATTCAAGATTAATTCTATTTTGTTACCGCTTAGATACAAGCTCAACTGCTACGTTTCTGTAAAAAAAATGAAAAATGAAAAAATAACAGAGATCACCATATTGTCAATTCTGGAAACAATTAGTAAACTTTGTGGTTCTCTTATAATTTTAAGTAACTGTAATTTTAAATCTATTTAAGAGAAATCGAAATCCTTGAGAATTGAAATCTATTCCATATGGAGGTATGAGATTCCCTTCAAATAGCATACTTTTGCAATTTCTTTATCATTGATGTAATTTCTTCTATGTTTGAATTTGTGTTGTTTACCCGGAAAAAAATAAAAAAAATGTGTTGTTGAATAATAAAAAACATAGTATTTCTTAGGGGTGCAAACGATCCATTTCGATCCGAATATTTAATTCTCGAGCTGAGTAACTTTAAAATTCTTCCATCTCGAACTCGAGTAGGAGCTTTATTTTCTTTTCGATCGAAGACTCGACCTTGAGCACCTTCAAACTCGAGCCAAATTTGAGCAGAATTTGAGTTTATTCGAGTATAATCAAAAATATTTTTTCCTTTTAAAAGTAGTATACATATGAATATAAACATTCATTTTTAGGCGTATTATTGAATCATTATTATTATTTATATGAAAAAATTATTACCATTTGAATAAGCAGCAGTTATCATGTTTTTTATTGTTTGTATCAAACAAATATAATAGTATAATCATACATGCATAACTTTTTACACATATTTTAAATTCGAGTATACTCACGATCTAACGGTTCCATGATTAATATGCTCATGATTGATTGCTTATGTAATCGAGTCAAACCGTGTTTGATCACGAGCACTGTCGAACTGAACTAGTCAAATAAAAACTTGACCCAAGTTTGATCAGGTCATGAACCGCTTGGTTTATTTGTACTCTTAATCTTTCCGAGACAAACAAACCGCAACAGTAATTATTTAAAAAAATGTAAATATAATATCTGTTTATGAGAGTTAATGTTTTGCTATCATGGAAATATGGCCAACCTTTTTTTGATAACTAAAGATTTTACTGTCAAATTCAAAGATGTCATAAGTCATGCACATAGACAGTGAAGATTACATAAAACACACTCATTGCATCATATACTTTATACCATGATATCTTTCATCGTAATCAAATCTATCATCTAAGACAAATTAGATAGATCTAGATAAGTTTTGATAGATAGTGTTGCGACCCGTATCTTCGGATTGGTGGAAAAAAGAAATAATATAATAAATAAAGAAAATAAAAGAGTAATATCGATAAAGTTATCGTGTAATGAAGATTCGAATAGGAATTAATTAGGATACCGATCGTATATAACGGGTTCACCTTATTAGGTTACACCCCTTATCTTATTATCATCCGATAATATAAAATAGATAAGATAGTATATCGGTGTTAGTAACACCCAGAAAAATAATCAAACGATAAACTACTCAATATATCGATATACGACGAAACTAGGTAATGAACATTTTAAGATCTAATGATAAAAATTAAATGAGACTAGTAAGTAACAACTTAAGTATTAGAATAAATTAAATCAAAAGAAAAAGACATAACACAAGAATTTTACACTACTTAAACAAAAGAAAAAACAAAACAAGACATGACAAGATATTTTGGGTAGAAGGAAAAGATTTGCTTTATTCTACATTATATTATCTCGCGATTGTATTCATGCAGCATCACTCCAATGATATAAATATGTACGCTTTTTCCTTCACCAAGGTTTTATCCACAAGGGTGGTTTTACTTGGCAAGGTTTTAATGTGGCATATCATATATGATTGGAGACTGCACATTCTTGCGGCTTTACACTTCTACTTTTCGTATGATATACATTGTTGTAATATGGTTACCTCCACCATAAGTGGGGTTTTTGAATTAAAAAAAAGGCATGTAAACATCGGCCGAGGGTATGAAAAGAAAGAAGAAAGTGTCGTTAGATTACTACCATAACAAAATTCCAAGTGTAAAAAATTGTGTAGAAACCAAATGATGAAATTCTGTCCTATTTTACCCACTCTCACCTCCATGGCCATCCAACACAAACAAGAGGGAAGAAGAAAATTTTTGTTGTCTTATACAACCAAGAAGTCATCATACCTTACCAAAAAGCCTTTCGACCCTTACACCTTCTCTTACACTCTCCCTACACACTTATTACATTTTCAACCAAAGCCAACAACTTCCATCCTACTCCATTATGGCAGGCCACCTTTGGACAAAAAGGAGAAAAGATTTTTCTCCTAACACTCCACATCCTTCTATCATTTTCTTCTAATCTTCCAAGACTCATTATGGTCATCATCCACTCCTCACCTATGCCCCCTTGACCGCCACTGTAGAATAGAGAGGAGCCTCTTCTTCCTTTCATTTTACACTTAGCTAATCTCCATCCTCTAAGACCACTCTCTTTCCTCTCCAAGAAAAGGAGAAAAACAAAGCCTTCCAACCTCCATTTTCCTTCATGGCCGAGAATAGCAAGGGAGAAGGAAAGAAAATTCTTTTCTCCACTTCACTTCATCTCTTCAAGATCATAGTTAGAATACTTTCCTTCATCAAAGTGTAGTGACTAAATTTGTGTAGACTCAAGAAACAAGAAGGAACAAGGTAAGAGCTTCATTTAGAATGAATTAAGTTATTCTATTTATCATCTTCCATAAGCTACTCACTATGGTACTTTTCTTCTCCAAACCATGGCATGTTCAAGGGGAAAGGAGAAAGATTTCTCCAAGCCAAATGAATAGATCTTCTATTAGAACTAAGTGATGAAATGCAAGTAATCTACCTATATCCTTCATGGATTTTCAGATTAGGTATATATGTTCATATAAAAGCTGGATCATTCATGAAGTATGCTCAAGGTTTTAGCAGCAAGAATGTGTAAAATATATGCTTCTATGTGATGTATACATTGTCATACATGTACAGTAAAAATTTGGCCAGCACAAAAGTGGGAATCATAGGTGTAAACGAAATGAAATGCACTCTCATATGATGTATGTGAAAAATAAGGAAAGAAAATGAAGTCACATGGTATGATAAGAAAAGGATTCAAAGAATGCAATCTTGATACATTTGTTCATGTATTTTTCCATGATGATCATCCTCCATGTATTTTCTATGGTATTTTGGCTTTCATACGTTTAGGTGATCTTATTTTATTATGTTTATTTATGCATCATAAGCATGACTAGAAGACTAGATCACAAATGTTATTTCTTAATGATCATCATACCATTGCATATATATACCCCATGGCCAAGTGGCCATTTTGGCTCCTCACTTGAACTTGAACATCCATCTTCACAATGTTGTGTATTAAGGATGTTCATGATTCAAGATGGTAACTTTTCATGGTTTCTATCATTTTTATGTTGTATGTATTTTTCATGTGTTCTTAACCTTGAAAGTCATCATTTGATGGAAACTATTGTGCATACAAAAACAAATAAATGTTAAACTTACATTATATGTATAAGATGAGAAAAAGATGAAAGTTGTGTGGCTAAGAGAAAGGTACCAATAATCGGCCATAATGCTTAAAAGTGGAATCAACAAGTTGTTACATGAAATGAAAATATATATGTATATATGTATCTGTAATTTTCGGCCATAAGGCCATCATGGAAGAAATAATATTTGTCACATGTATATATATAAACAAGACATAGTATTCAGCCATAAGGCCTAAAGATGGAATAACTAAGTTGTTACATGTATTTGGAAACATATATAAGCATATATGAAAGTAAATACAGCCTAAGGTATATTATGGAACAAATAAAATCAAGATAAGTTACTAGTACATATAACTAACCACTGCCTTGAGGCCATTTTTGGAACAAACAATCTTGTTATATATTTCTAGATGTACATACATACATACATATATACATATATATACATATATACATATAATATATATATATATATATGCAAAGTGACATAATACAAATTATGGCTACTTTAAGTGTTTCCTATGATATGTTAAAATATGTAAATATGAACATTAAAGAAATTAGGGTTTTTGGCCACTCGGAATATGTGTAGGATGTATAAATTAAGAAAATGTTGATGGACGAAATTTGCCAAAAAGTGGATTGTTTTAAGGGCTGTTAGGCCGAGAGTTACGAGGGGAAAATAAAGTAGGTTTTTATGATTTATAGCATGGATTAGATGCATATGTATGTGGGTTTGAGAACATGATTATACGAGGATATTTGTGAACATATAGGTGTGGAATGGATTAGAAACTGAGTGCATGTGCATTCATTTTGCATTTCATGAAATGTTTTAAAAGTTTTCATATGTAATGAAACATATCGACGAGACGATTGATTCCACCGACATATGTTGTGATATGTTATGTTATGTTTGGGAGGTCGTCATGACACCGGCTAGAGTGGTGGCAGTCATGGGCATATAGTATGTTATCGATGACCAAAGGTCGGCATGACACTGGAACCTAGGAGAGGTTGGTGTTATATGCATATAGTACTTTACCTTATGTTGGCTGAGTGTAACACCTTGTCTAAGACAAGGGATCTTCGTCCTATCAACGTCACCATTGGATACCATGTACATATGATGTAAAACCGTGTTTGGTACACTGGGATTTATATTTGTACATGATGACTATATGGAGAATCATTCGATATGTCATGTGGTATCGTTCTTACGTTGTGATAAGTACTATAGCAATCATATGAAATGTCATGTTTTAAATGTTTATGCAAATGATATGTATCAACATGTTATCGAAAATGGATATGGACGTCATTTTGATCTTTCATCGTATGGAATTTATGACATTGTTTTTAAGGCATCGCATTATAAGAGTATGACATTTCTATACTTGATAGAGAAATTTGATGTATGTAGAGAATACGAATAAGTATGATGATTATCTTAGACCTTGACTTGAGATATTAAGGATGGACATGTATATATGGCGTGTTATGGACTTGACAGTGGAAGAATATTTACTTTGATGATGATGTTAGTTATATATATGTTACATGTTATTTGGTTACATTTATGTTATGCACTTTATTTATTAAAACGGAGACGTGACATGTTATGTTCTTATTCATGCATTATTATTTTATTACCCGTCTCTCCATGTATGATCCACATGTTAGTGTATGTGCCCTAGGCCATGATTTGGATATTTATGTTATGCATTTATTATTAATAAAAGAGGTTTTATTATCATTATTGTTGATTAGTATGTTACACAATTTTGATATATGTCCCTGATTCATTATTGTTATGGAGATAAAATAATTTATAATCAGTATGAGTATTGATTTGATAATCATGAGATGATTATGTGTGTGGTGATATGAATCAACCTCATAGATACTTTGTTAGAGAACAGTGTATTGGATAGACCCATCATGAGATTGCTACATGGATTAGCGTCATAAGTAAATCTCATGATAGTCATGTTTTAATCCTTTGACTTGAGATTGTCATAATTTCCAACATAAGGACTATTATATTTTGACATGATCAAACGTTATCCGTAACTGAATAATAATAAAGGTCATGATTGAATGTGATAGAAATTATGTAGAGGATATTGAACAATCAAGATAGAATTTGTCCCTCTCTTTTGAGAGAGATATCTTTGGGCCCCTCGATTAGTGAGACTATGAAATGCATGGTCGTGCTCAAATGAATTGATAGTGTGATCAATATCATTTGTTTTATCAGTCTACTTAGAGATCGAGTAATCATATGTTTGAACTATATAAGTATGACGCTGACCATGACTTATGTTCAAACTAGATACCATGTGACAAAGGGATTAATGCATGTACTATTATTAGGCTAGTTGGACTTTACTCGTATTAATTGGGTAGTTGTAATGCCTTGCTAAAGGCCAATTACGACTTGTTGGTTTAATAGAGATTTGATCAACTGCCAATTAATATGGGCCTATCGGGTCACACACAAGAATGCGTATGGCTGAGATTAATAATATTAATAATATTAATATTGGATATTAATTATTATTATAATTATTATCGTTTTTTAATATTAATAATATTAATATTAGATATTAATTATTATTATTATTATTATTATTATTAATTTCGTTTTTTATGTATATATTTATATCATCGGATAATAACAGAGAATCCATATTTGATATGGATTTTGATTTGTTTTATCTAATCCTAACAGAATCCGTATCTGTTACGGATTTTGATAGCGTTAACAAATCCAATCTGCAATCGGATTTTGATATCTATATATATGTATGGAGCTTGGCGTATCTCATACACCAAGCAATTAGAAAAACGAAAGAACAAAAAACGAAAACCTAGAATCGTCTTTGAGAAAAACGAGTTCTTCAGCCGCGCCGTTTGAAGAGCTAGCACTCCGGGCGGAAGCGTTCGTGTGGATACCGACAGAGGATGTTCGTGATTTCGCACCTCTTCCATCTGCAGACTTCAAATCTACGGAGGTAGTTTTTGATTTCTTTTGTCGAATTAAACGAACAACATGGATCCTTGGTAGGAAATCGGAGATCAAGTTTTTGTTTTCCGCTACGCGTTTGGCAGTGATCTCGGTTGATTTCCTAACACCACATGACGTATATGGACGGACTACTTGCTGGGCGATTCGTTTATCGCTCACACTTGCCTTATCACATTGCAGATATCAGGAACCATGGTACATGTTTATAGATTACGAGCTTAGATAGATTAACCGTGATCGGAGAAGTATGCCAGAGTGTTATCTTTTGAAGATGATAGACATTTGATCATGATGTATTTAGAAGATTCTGGAACTTAGTACATTATGACTTGTACGGATTTATAATGCAATATAATGCATGCCGATTGTATTTTGCTTATATTTATGTTGCTTTTGCTATATGGAAACATGATTATGTCGACATGCACATATATGATATTGATGCCTTGTACTTTTCGTAGAAGAGTACGGCAGGTGCACTATGCCGAGACCCTAGTCCGAACGAGGCGCTACCGATAGTTACGTAGATAAACTGAGAGATAGTTATGTAGATCTAGATGTGATAGGTCGAAATATGACACATTATGTTAGCTTGAGATATCTTTCGTGAATCCTTAGTTTTTCCGATCAGCAGCAACTTTTATGTCCTTTCAGATGTTATCCTTTATATCCGAACTTTCTTTCAAGATAGGAGCTCGCCGAATTTTCCAGAGAAATTCCCGGAAGTATCCGGAAGAAAATGCCGGAACTTTTCCTGAGGAATGTCGGAAGTTCACCCGGAAGAGAGATATTTTCGTCGTCTTGCCGGGAGATATCATTGGTTCCTAAACCCTTCGCAACACCAAGTTTTAAATGTTACGATGAATTGATGATTATCTCCATGATCAACATTACGTCGAGTATGTTCAACCACGCCGCAAAAATACGACACGAGCTTTCACGGTATCCCTTATACACTTTGGAGGCTTCTGTTTATGACATTGTATAGAAAGATCGGATGTGTTTAACCATACTCATGTTAGAAATGCAAATAGGTTGTTTTTCGATGACCCACAATAAAAATTACGTCAATGTCAATCAACTGCTACTTATTAATACAAGAAGTCTAACCAATTTAGTGACTAATTTTGTTTTATTCCATTCTGTTCGGAAGTGAAGATCTTCAAATCCATTGTAAATGAAAAAGTTGTGATGTTACATTACCATTTATAGATAAATTTGCACAGCATCTATTTGTACATTGGAAAACCTTGAGGTGCAAGTATGAACCACACCTCCCACCCTGATTCACAAAAAGAGACACTAGAAGCGGATTTAGCCTGAAGCTGAAACAGAATTCCTTTCCATATGCAGAAACCACCTAATATATTAATTATAAATAATTTATTATTGTATAAGTCTTTCGTACAACTGAGGTACCAAAAATCCTTAAGGCTCGACGTTAACCAACATTAACTAATTGTCACATAATGTTGCCTCCACACATGACGGTGATGGTGGTGATTGTTCACCTCCTCACAACATCTTCTAGCACTGTCCTGGCCGCCGCCGCTTCTACTGGTCGGAGACATTTCTTGACCTTCGCCTAGTCCCTCTTCCCATTCATCCTCCAACACATCATCTATTACCTCTACTTCCAAATTCTCATTATCATATTCTTGAATTGACTCTTCGCTCTCATTTTCTTTTTCTTCCATCTCCTCCTCTTCCTCCTCCTCTTCTTCTTGTTCTCCCACATCGTCATCTTCGTGGATAAGATGCAATCTCAACCGTCCATCCTGTCGTGAAGCCCGGAGAATCTCCGGCCGGAAAATCTTAACCTCCGTAAGCTGTAATCTTCCATCTGTTCTCATGGGTCGAAGAAAATACATGGGCTTACCATCTTGGCTCAAAAAAGATAAAGGTGGTGGAAACTCCTTTCTTTTCTCATCTTTAGCTTTCAATTTTGATTTTAAAGGCTTTTTCAAATATGACTTCTCAATTTCATCTAAATTATCAATATGATCATCAACCCTCCTCACATCACAGCTCTCAAACCCGAAACTTTCTGTACAAGACATCAACCCATCAATACTGCCGCCAATATCATCCAAGAAACCAATCCCATCCGGATCCCTTTTGGTAGTTGTGAAGAAAAAATCAATAGCGCTTGAAGGAGGTGGCGGAATAGGGTTGAATAAAACGCTGTTTCGGTGGTTGTGGGGGTGGAAAAAGGGGAAGTTTACTATTCCGCAGTCCATGGCATTTGGGGTGGCGAAGGAAGATACACTTTCTTGGCAAAGGGTCATCATGATGTAGAAAATAGCTAGGAAAATTAAATAATGAATATTTGAGTTAGAGATAATGGAGAAAAATATAGAGGGAAAAGGGGGGAAGTTTATTGGAAATATACATAGGGAAATAAAATATTAAATGGATGAGGGTATAAATAATATCCTCACAACAAAGATAGGGAAAGGTGGAGGAGAGCGGTAGGTGTGGGCGGCTGGGTTGTCATGAGATTAGTATTGCGGATGGAAATGCTACACAATTCTGAATCAATTGGATGCATTCCTTCTTGTTTTTTTTTTATTTTAAAAAAAGGTTTTTGAAGGGGTCAATCACATCCACCTCCCTTGTATTGCTCAAATTATAAGTTGTTATTCATTTTAAATATTTTAATCTAGTATGACTTGAGTATAGTTTAAATAGATTAAATTTGTTATCTAAAGAAGGCAGACTTTGAATCAACTGATAATGTTGTTCTTCGTGATCTTGAGGTCTTGCACAAATTGTAGGGTAAGGCTACGGATCGCGAAACATTCCGGTCTCTCTCCGGATCTTGCACAAACACACGAACCTAGTGCACCGGAAATGTGATTTAGACTTGTTACTTAAATAACCTTTGTTGAATGAATGTTTAATCGCAAAAGATTTCATCTGTAATTCAAGACTACATCATTAATTTGACTTGAACATGTTTATTTTACAATATACTCGAACTGAGCTATCAACATACTTTTTGGACGTGTATTACATTTTCGGAGTAATTATTACTTATTTAGTATCTAATATATAAGATATATATAAATAAGAGCAATATCAAATTAGCAGGCTGGTCGTGTCTAACTGAGTGACATCTATCCATTATCTAATGAGGTATAGAGTAAATATTCAGATATATAGCAGTTACTAGTAAAATATGCTACAGTTTAGAAATTATAAACGTCTACATAGTTTGTGGAGTGTATAGGTTTTTCTTTTTAGAGTTAACTTTCTTGTAAAAGACATGTCTAATCATTTGTCTCATGTTGGCAACGCACCACAAAATCAACCATCATCTTCGTTTTTCCTTTTTTATAGAATCTAGGTTTTTTAGATTCATCACATAGGTATTGCATAAAAAGAAGTTAAATAGAACTCAGTTTATATTTTATATCAAAGGGAAAATTAAAATCTTGTAACAATAGATCCAAAATCATCACGTTTCCAGGGCATAGCTCAGTTGATACTCAAGTTGGGATTTGCTCAGGTCAAGAGTTCGAATTCAGAGACATGCATAGTATGGATGTTCCACTGCGGCTAGACGGAAAGCCTGGTTTACGGGGTTACACCTTGTGTGGGTCACTGCGTAAGTTCTCACTCAATTGTCTAGCATGCGGAGTTACACCTTGTGTGGGTCACTGCGTAAATTCTTACTCAACTTAGAAGACTTGCATCCTCTATAATAATCCTTAGGGCTAGAGAAAGGCCGTTGGACTCTTGATTTGCATCCTCCACAATACTTCTTGGCGCTAAGTCGATGGGCCTTCAGAGATAGAAAATGAGCTTTTGCTCTAAGATTCAAAATAATCACTGCGTCCCCTCCCTCCCGCTCCCCCTATACCTACGGAAGTAAGGTTGTGTATGGAATGCGAACTATAATCATGATTATAAATAAAATGTAGTATTTAAATAAAGTTCAAATCTTTTTTATTTCTTTTATTATGCAAAAGAAATAAACTAACATAAAACAATAAAAATAATTAGCATAAAAAATGTTACAATATGTTAAAAAAAACTTATTCCAGAATTAAAATCAGAATCATATAGAACATTCTACACTGGTGATTTACCATACTAATTTTATTTCATTAGATTATTTATATAAATACGAGTGACTTAAATTATAATTTAATTCGTTTTCGCCGGGAACTAATTGATACCCCTCCTGCAAATAGCATCTGAATGGGCAGAAGAAAAAATAAGAAAAAGAGAAAGTCCCCAGGGTAAAAGGAAGCCACGGTAGGAAAGGGTGCCAACGAGGCACAAAACACGGACACAGGTATTGAGCTGGATGATGAGGTTAGGATTCGGTTTCCGGGTCCCAGAAAGGAGATGGGTTTGGGAACAGATTCCATGACGCGATAAAATTTCACGCTAATATGACGCGGCCAATGGATGGCCGCCACGTGGCAAAGCTGACCCATCCTTTTATTTTTTTAAATTTTTGCAGTTTTTTATTTTAATATT
>AP025043.1:21271075-21452540 GCA_036186865.1 Eustoma russellianum | reverse complement strand
AAACCTGACTACTCATCCCTATCTTATTCTTCACCAACTTCTCCGCTTCCATCCTTGCTCTCAGGCCATCGGTTTGTTGTTGCTTTCAACAACGCCAGGATGGGGACTACGAGTTTGGATGCCAATTGTGGGAGACAAAGCACAAAGAAGTGAGGTTTGTAGAGCATATGGATGGTGCCTGCGAAAATGGTGGTGCAAAGAAGATGAAGAGCTGGTTGGTTTGTTGGTGGGATTCCTTGTAGTGGAACGAGTTTCAATGCCGGGGGTGGGGGGAGGGGAGGGGGAAGGAAGGAAGGAGTGGCGGTGATGACTGGAGGAGGGGACAACAAGAGAGAGGGGCAACAGAAAGAGGGTTGTGGGAGGCCAGGGTGGGGGAGGGGAGGGGGAAGGAAGGAGTGGCGGTGGTGACTGGAGGAGGGAACAACAAGAGAGAGGGGCAACGGAAAGAGGGTTGTGGGAGGTAGACAAAGGTGGCGGCTGCGGAGGTGTTTCCTTGGGGAGATGAAGATGATTGGCATTTTTAGTTTGGCTATCTATTAAACTGCGAAATTTTTTTTAAAAAAAGAGGTGAGTCAGCTTTGTCACGTGGCGGCCATCTATTGGCCGCGTCATATTGGCGTGAAATTTTATCGCGTCATGGAATCCGCTCCGAATGGGTTTGGACTCTTTAATTTAGGCGCAGTCCATATCTGCCCTGTTTTTGCTGTTCCCACGCCCCATTTTCTCCTCCTCCTATATTTATCCACTTCTTTTTTTTGTAGTAAAAAAGAAAGTCGTACCATGACTTAGAATATTTTTGCCGCTTAACTTCAAGAAACTTTATATAATATGTAAATCAGGTTTATTTGACAGTTTTTTATGTGAGAACTTTTACTACGTGCCTACAATGGATCAAGGTCAAGCCCGTTTGATATAAATCGATGACGGTAAGACTTTAACGTGGATACTGATGCTCTCAAGAATTAAACCGACGACATCTGTAATAGAATCTATTATTTGAGTATCATGCTTTGGGAGCTATCCTGATCTTTTCTTTTTTTTTGCCTTCGCTGTATATTCCCTCCAATTGTGTGACCCTCCCTCTTTTCATCGAGTCCATCATTTTATGTAATATAACATCATATATATGAAACAAATTTTAAAATTTCAGAACAAAGTATAGATGTTCCTCAATCAATTAAAATCTTAAAAATTTGTGTAGATTTTTTATATCGTCTAATTACAAAGTCTGTTATTTGAGATACAAATTTATTGAACATATCATGGAGAGTGATGAACATCACATAAGGAGAGGTGATGAAAGCACTGAAGAAGATGGGAAGAGATAAAGCTAGCGGTCGGCCTAGATAACATACCTATTGAGGCGTGGAAGTATTTCGGAGAGGAATGGCTCCAATGGCTAACTACTCTGTTCAATCGTATTTACAAAACAGGGAAGATGCCAGACGAGTGGAGAAATAGTGTCGTGGTCCCCCTATATAAGAACAAAGGAGACACACAGTGTTGTGGGAACTATAGAGGGATTAAGTTGCTAAGCCATACCATGAAGTTATGGAAGATAGTAATTGACACTCAAATTAGGAGAGAAACTCAGGTTACGGCGAACCAATTTAGTTTTATGCCAGGAAGGTGAACTACGGAAGCAATAAACATTCTCAGGAGATCAATGGAGAAGTATAGGGAGAAGAAGCGCGATTTACATATGGTTTTCATCGATCTTGAAAAAGCATATGATAATGTGCCGCGTAGCCTGATATGGGATAGTCTGGATGCAAGAGGGATCCCTATGAAGTATATAGACATAATTAGAGATATGTATGCTAGGACAAAAACAATTGTTCGTACGCCTGTGGGGAATACGGACTTCTTTCCGGTGGAGGTCTGTCTCCATCAAGGGTCTACATTGAGCCCATTTCTTTCTGCAGTTGTCCTTGACGAGTTGTCAAAGCCGATACAGGAGGCAGTTCCGTGGTGTATGCTTTTTGCTGGCGATATTGTATTAGTCGCAGACAGTAGACATACCCTGAGTATGAGACTAGAGCAATGGAGAGGTGTTTTAGAGAGAAAAGGCTTAAAGATTAGCCGTTCTAAGACTGAGTATCTGCACTGCGCCTTCAGCGACGTAGCAGACAATGAGGATAGCCAGCTCACCATCGATGGTCAAGTGGTACCACAGGTAAGTAAGTTTAAGTACCTAGGATCATTTGAGCAGCAGAATGTCGACATAGATAATGATGTAGCACATCGAGCTCAAGCAGGCTGGTGTATATAGAAGGCGGCCTCAGGGGTGCTGTGTGACAAAAATTTTCCAATTAAATTAAAGAGAAAATTTTATAGGGTGGCAGTGCGACCGGCAATACTATATGGGACAGACTGCTGGGCAATCAAGAGATCACAATTACAGAAGATGGAAGTGGCAGAGATGAAGATGTTAAGGTGGATGTATGGGCATAGAAAGCTAGACCGGATCAGAAACGAAGTGTTTCGAGAAAGGTTAGGCATGGCCATTATAGCAGATAAGATAAGTGAGAGAAGAATGAGATGGTTTGGGCATGTCAAGCGGAGACAGAGAACGGCGTCGGTCAGAGCAATTGAAACCCTCATTGTAGAGGGAAACAGGAGTAAAGACACGCCCAAACTGACTTTGGATGAGCAGATAAGGCACGACCTACTAGATTTGCACCTCTCTGAGGACATGGTTCAGGATATGAGTTCATAGAGACATAAGATTAAGGTTAACGAGGTATAGGCCATATATAGGGACACTTTAGAGTATATTTAGGGACATAGATAGACGTAGACACTATCTACACTTTATGTTGACTTTCCACTTGGTTGCGTATGTTATACCGTTATACCGTTGTTTTACATTACATGTACATATACACTGATTAGTATTTTAATATCGAAAGCTTTCTTTTATATTCCTTGAATTTCCTCACTAGCACACTAGCACAGAATATCTCTATTATTATGTCATTTATGCAGGTACATATAGAGCCGGGGGTCTCACTGGAAGCAGGCTCCCCATCCCCTTGGGATAGAGGTATTGTCTGCCTACCACTTATCCTCCCTAGACCCTAACGATAGCTTTTGCTGTCGTTGGGATATACTAGGTCCGGATGAAGATGAGGAGGATGTAATATGAGATAACCATTACTCCATCCAGTTTAGTTTTATAGTCCATTATTTCTTCTTAGACAATTCAAATATGTTGTCGACTTTCCATAATAAGCTTATCAGATTTATCCTTTTAAGCAACAAATAAAGAGAAAGCATGAAAGATAAGCAAAGTAATACAAAAAAAAGGGTAAAAATAAAAAGTAAAAATAGTTTTAAAGACCAGAAAATATACTAAATGATATTTTTGTATTACTTTCTATTTTATGTATATGAAAATAAAACTGGGTCCGAGAAAGTATTATATATTGCACAAAATTAGTAAAACTATCATCAATTTTTAAATATGGATATTCTCCACTGGTCAAGCTAAATGCATCAATGATATGCACTTATGGTTAAATCGTTTCATCATAGGAGCTGAAAAATGAATCAGATCCAAACTGTGTAGAGATCTTTTGCCTCATTCTTAAAGCAAATCAAAACATGTCCTTTAATAGAACGAGCTTAAGGGATGGGCATAGTGTTGAAGAAAGAAGTTCATCAGCTGCAGTTGCTGGAAATGGGAAGGAGCAGTGATGGAGATAATCATGTGAGTCAAGAAGCACAATCCGTGTGAGCAATTGTTTGGAACGTTGGATTGATTGTTTGATCTACGGTTGAGAAGAAATGGCACAGAAGTGGAACACTGTGATAGCTGCAAATGAAGAAGATGAAGTGCAGCGGAGTAGCGGTTATAGCAGAAACTAGGCAGTTGAGAGTTAGGGGCGTAAATGACATATTTGCCCTTTATTACTTGTTGTAGGTTGACGGTTAGTAAGGGCAAAGTGGTAATTTCACCGCCTATTTGTAATCTGGCGGGATATTTCTTCTTCTTCCTCTTTTCTATTTCAGTAGAGGCAATAGGTCGAACATAGCAATTCTTCCTGGTGTAATTTTTCCAAAATATCAATTTCAGTTGTTCATTCTCTCCTCAACTCTCTCTTCTCTAATTGGTGTTTTATTCTTGATTGTTGTTCATCATGTTCATATGACGATTTCGCATGATTCAGTTTGCCCATACTGTTTAGCAGCTTGATCGTAGTTGCTTGGTGATTGCTTTTTCGACATGGTATCTGAGCGATTTTGATGAATTTTGGTACTTTCTCGTCTCCTAATTCTGCACTCATGGCAAATAATCAAGCGTCACCGTCCACACACAATCAAACTCAGAATGCGGATCCCACAGACGATCCGTTGTATCTGCATCCTAGCGACAATCCTGTGCTAGTTCTTGTTCAACCACTGCTGGACGACAACAACTACCACGGATGGAGCAGGACAATTCGAAGAGCCTTAGAGTCCAAAAATAAGGCAGGATTTCTTGATGGAACGATTGTGAAACCACCAGAGATTGGTAGGAGATACAATGCTTGGTCCAAAGCAAACAACATGGTGGCGTCATGGCTGGTAAACTCTGTTGTCCCTAGCATTGGTCAAAGTGTAATGTGGATTGATAATGCATCTGATATCTGGACAGATCTTAAATTTATATATGGAAATGCAGATGCATTTCGATTGTCTGATTTACAGGAGGCATTCTTTGCGGTTAAGCAAGAAAATATGTCAGTTACGGAATACTATACTAGGCTCAAGGCAATTTAGGAAGATCTGTCAGTTTTGAGGTCCATTCCTGTATGTTCTTGCACTAGATGTACATGTAATCTCTCAACGCAAGTGAGGAAGTTCATAGAAAATGATTATGTCATTAAGTTCCTGAAAGGTTTAAATGACGAATATGAAGCAGTTAAGTCACAAGTTTTCCTTACTAGTCCTCTTCCGGATATCAATACTGCATTTGCAATGGCTGCGAAATTAGAGAGAAAACTAGTGTACGGTAATAGTCAAGTACAATTTAGCAATAGTCCAACTGCTCTAGCTAATCACAGAGCTCAATTTCCTGCTGAGAATGTGTCTGAATCTGGGTCAGTTCTGGCTGTTCAGAGGCCAGTAGGTGGAAATTACAAGAGAGAATTGCAGAAAGGATATAATCAATATGGTTACAAACGTCCATTTTGTATGTTTTGTAATACACCAGGACACACAATAGATAAATGCTATAGAAAACATGGGTTTCCGCCAGGATTTAAGCAAAAGCCGCAAGTGAATTACATTGCTGGTGATCAGGACTTGTACCAACAGAATGCCTCTAATCAATGTGATGATAATTGCTCTGTGGCACAAGGCTCAAACTATGTTGGTTCACAGAACAACTTGTCATTGACTCAAGAGCAGTATGTTCAGTTGTTAAATTTGCTCCAGGAGCACAATGACAGAGGCAGACGAGGAGACTGTCAAGGCCATGAATGCACAGAAGGGCAACATGCGGTAATGAGTGCACAGTGCCTTGCCACTTCTGGTAAGGAGGCAGGTAAGAATGCAGGTGAGAATTTAAACACTTGGATTGTAGATTCTGGAGCCACGGATCATATCTGTTACAGCCTTTCTTTGTTTGATTCTTGTAAACCAGTAAATTCCTTGTTTGTCACTCTGCCTAATACCCAGCGTGTTAAAGTCTCACAGATTGGTAATGTCGTTATTAATTCATTGCTTACACTCAAAGATGTGTTGTTTGTACCCTCCTTTGCTTTTAATCTCATTTCACTCAGCAAGCTTACCTTATCAGAAAATTGTGAGGTGCATTTCAAGTCTAAAACTTGTTTGATCCAGGACAAAGCCAGCAGGAGGACGATTGGTTCAGCTGACATGTGCCATGGTCTATATCACCTACACAGCCTACCCGTTGTACCATCAGCAAATTCAATATCCTCTCAACAAGCCAACACTTCAACCAACACTCAGCCTGTTCAGACAATTCAATACTACAGAGGGCTTCTATGGCACTGTAGATTGGGCCACCTCAGTGAATCAAGAATTAAGGAGATTCATAAAAGAGACCCCAGTGTATCCCCAGTAAACTATACTTCTGATTGTCTTGTGTGCCCCCTAGCTAAATAAAAGCGTAACCCGTTTCCCGTTTCTTTTTCCATTTCTGAACAACCCTTTTCCTTGATCCATGTAGACATTTGGGGACCGTATAAACACTGTACAATGTCTAAACAAAGATACTTTCTGACAATAGTTGATGATTTTACTAGATATTGTTGGATTTACTTGATGAGAGCGAAATCTGTGGTTCAACACTTTCTGAAAAGCTTTTGCAAGTATGTGCAAGTGCAATTTGACACCCACGTTAAAGTAATTCTCTCAGATAACGGGCAAGATTTTAACATGGGTCAGTTTTATGCCTCTGAAGGAATTATACATCAAAAGAGCTGTGTCCATACTCCACAGCAAAATGGCACTGTAGAAAGAAAAAATCAGCACCTCCTATCCATAGCCAGAGCTCTAAAGCTTCAGCCCCAGTTACCTCCTAGCTATTGGGGTTATTGCGTCCAACATGCCGCATACCTCACCAATGTCACACCCACACCTTTGCTTCATAATACCACACCATATGACTTGCTGTACAAAAAGCCTCCTGATTACCAACTCTTAAGAGTATTTGGGTGTCTGTCGTTTGGCCTCAATACTCAACCTCATAAAGACAAATTTGCTCCTAGATCCAGAAAAAGTGTTTTCTTAGGAATAGCTCTCAACACTAAGGGCTATATCCTGCAGGACTTATGTACTAAAGATGTCTATATATGCAGAGATGTTGAGTTCTATGAACATATATTTCCATTCCAATCTGAGTCTAGCATTGAACTGACAAATTGTGATCAGTATCCTTTTTACTCACATTGCCCCTCTGCTTGGCCTGACATTACGCATTACAGTCAAGGCATAAATGATACCACCAATATACTGGACAGACAGAATTCATTACCCAACCTTCAACCTGACTCTTCTCCTACTCCATCTGAACTTAGCCCACACACTTCCACAGAAAACCCAATAGTGCCTCCCACAGATGTCACCTCCATCACCATTGATCTGCCTTTTAATCATCATGTGGATCATCCTGGCCCTAGACCTATCAGATATAAGAAACCACCTCCATACCTCCAGCAATACTATTGCAACCAGATCAACACTTCTGACACACACTCTCGAGCATCTCCTCTCCACTCCTTAGAAAAATCACTCAGCCTTGCATCTTTGGCTCCAAACTACAAGTCATATGTTTTAAATTTGAGTTTGCAATTGAAGCCTTTCTCTTATGTAGATGCTGCAAGGTCACTAGCATGACAGGCTGCAATGAATGATGAGTTGAAAGCATTGCAGGATAACCATACTTGGGTGCTGGTACCACTGCCTCCAGGAAAAAGGCTAATTGGTTGTAGATGGGTTTACAAAGTTAAACTCAAACAGGATGGAAGTGTGGAGAGATACAAGGCCCGGCTTGTTGCCAATGGATATACTCAACAATGTGGTGTGGATTATCAAGAAACTTTCTCACCCGTGGCGAATATGACAACGGTGAGATTCATTTTAGTATTGGCAGCAAATCAGGGATGGCACCTTCAACAAATGGATGTCAATAACGCATTCCTACATGGAGATCTCCATGAGGAGATCTATATGGAACCACCTCCTGGACTAGACATGCAAGGGCGAGTTGTAGTGTGTAAGGTTCAGAAAAGCTTATATGGTTTAAAGCAAGCTAGTAGAGAGTGGAATGCGAAGCTTACTCAGTTTCTGTTGGATCAAGGTTTCAGTCAATCGAAGACTGACTATACTCTCTTCATTAGAGACACAGGCTCCAGTCTTCTCGTTCTTTTGGTGTATGTAGACGATATTATAGTTGCTTGTTCAGATATATGTGCTATTACTCAGATTAAAGGAGCCTTACATTCAGAGTTCAAAATCAAGGATTTGGGGGACCTTCGATACTTCATTGGCATAGAAGTAGCGAGGTCCCAAGGGGGGCTACTGCTTAACCAACGGAAATATACATTAGAACTGCTTGAAGAGACTGGTTTTCTTGCTTCTAAGCCAGCTAAGAGCCCCATGGAGAGTACATTGAGGCTGGTACATGGAGATGGACCTGCACTTTCAGATAAAGCTCACTATCGAAGCCTTATAGGCAAACTGATTTACTTGACCATAACCAAGTCGGACGTATCATTTGCAGTGCAGCAGTTGAGTCAATTTCTGGATTGCCCCACAGAAACACACCTCAGATCAGCCCACAGATTATTGAGATACATGAAGGGAACAGTGGGTCAGGGACTTATGTTTCCTAGTACAGGTAAATTACAGTTAAGAGCGTTTGTAGACTCAGACTGGGCAGGGTGCAATGAAACCAGGAAGTCTATCACAGGATATTGTGTTTTTATTGGGAATGCGTTGATTTCATAGAAGGCGAAGAAGCAGATGACTGTTTCAAAGTCTTCTGCCGAAGCAGGGTACATGGCTATGGCATCTTTGGCATGCGAGGTACAATGTTTGCTATACTTGGCGGATGATCTGAAGCTAAGGAGACAAACATCAGTAGAAGTTTTTTGTGATAGCAATAGTGCTATTCACATTGCACAAAATCCAGTTTTCCATGAAAGAACCAAGCACATCGAAATAGACTGCTACATTACGCGAGAAAAGGTGCAGAATGGGATTCTGAAATTAATGCCCATAAGGACTGATCTGCAGCTAGCAGATTTGTTTACAAAATCATTAGATGCCAAAAGGCTTGAGGAGTTGTTGAGAGCCCTTGGAGTTCTTAACATATAAAACAAGCAAAGCTTGAAGGGGGTGTTGAAGAAAGAAGTTCATCAGCTGCAGTTGCTGGAAATGGGAAGGAGCAGTGATGGAGATAATCATGTGAGTCAAGAAGCACAATCCGTGTGAGCAATTGTTTGAACGTTGGATTGATTGTTTGATCTACGGTTGAGATGAAATGGCACAGAAGTGGAACACTGTGATAGCTGCAAATGAAGAAGATGAAGTGCAGCGGAGTAGCGGTTATAACAGAAACTAGGCAGCTGAGAGTTAGGGGCGTAAATGACATATTTGCCCTTTATTACTTGTTGTAGGTTGACGGTTAGTAAGGGCAAAGTAGTAATTTCATCGCCTATTTGTAATCTGGCAGGATATTTCTTCTTCTTCCTCTTTTCTATTTCAGTAGAGGCAATAGGTCGAACAGAGCAATTCTTCCTGGTGTAATTTTTCCAAAATATCAATTTCAGTTGTTCATTCTCTCCTCAACTCTCTCTTCTCTAATTGGTGTTTTATTCTTGATTGTTGTTCATCATGTTCATATGATGATTTCGCATGATTCAGTTTGTCCATACTGTTTAGCAGCTTGATCGTAGTTGCTTGGTGATTGCTTTTTCGACACAAAGCCCAGTTAATATTCGGATTGGAATTTGCTTTAATAGTCAAGAGTTCGATTCCAGTGACACCCACAGTATGAGTGTTCCACTGCTGTTAGGCTGAAGGCTTGGTTTACGTGAGACACCTCTTGTGAGTCACTGCATAAGTTCTCACCCAACCTAGTAAGTCGTTGGGCTACTGATTTGCATATTCCACAATGCTTCTTGGACATGAGACGTGGTGGCCCTAAGGACCAGAGAATGACCTTTTGCTCCAAGACATAGTTTTACGAATGAAACGACATGTCATCTTCGGCTTTTTTCAGGAGCTCACATGATTAAAACAATCACAACATCGATCGAGAGGGGTCTTAACCTCAAAATACCTTGTAGTTATCGACTAAATTATGCATATGGGCAATTAAAAAAAAATTTAATTATCCCCTGATTGTTGGAAGTGTGGGGGCAAAGCATAGTAAGAGTGTATGAATTTGAGCTCATGCTAGCATTAATTTGGTCTTCTAGTTACACTATTAAAACAATTACACAAAACTAATTTAAACTTTACAAGCCTAAAAGATGAAAATGACTATGAAAGCATAGTAAGAGTGTATCCTTAATCAGCTTCTGTGTTCCAACTCACCTACTGAAACACAAAGGAGTTCATAATAAATGTCTTCTAGGTCTTAGACCTTATTGAAACATGGATCGTTTATTTCTGATATAAATTACCCCAATAAACTTGGAATAAATATGCAACAAAACTTCTTGCACTGTCTTTGAATGCCTTTTACAAATGCTTTGGATCATTCTCTTAAATAATCATAGATTAATTTGAAGCCATTGAACCTCTATGGACGGATGAGATCAGATGAGGTAAAATATGAGGCTAAATATGAGACCTCCAATCACGCGACGCCACGTGTATAAAATAGTCTTTTTTTTAAAAAAAAAGAAAAAAGTAAACAGCGAATCCTTTTATACACGTGGCGTCGCGTGATTGGAGGCCTCACATTTAGCCTCATATTTTACCTCCTCTGATCTCATCCACTCTATGGATATTTGATGTCTAATCATCCATTGATTGGGCCATTAAATATAAATCAAGACACGATCAAAGTAATAATTTAAAGCAATCAAGCCTTCTTATGGATAAACATGAAGGAAGAAGATGAATTTGGAGGCTAGCCTTAGAGTCTTTAGTGCTAAAATCAGGTTAAAGTGTCCAACCCTATATTCTTGGGTGGAAATTACGTCGGGCCTAGGGGTTGAAATTAATTTGCCGTGGGCTACAATCATTTATCGCTTTTTCTGAAAATGTCTTTTAATGTTAAACGGATATCACAGAATCTGTTATATGGATTACGCATACACCGCCATGGTGTTGCACTGGGATTGCGCTTTTCTATTAATTGACTTGTACAGTGGGAATGACAGTATTATGTACCAAAAATATCCCATTCAACTACATAGAGATATAAAGCCAGGCGGATGCATGAGGCGTATACCGTACTTTACGGAAACCACTTACTCGATGAAGCGAGAGAACCTGCTGTATAGACTGTATAGTCAACAGAAACATTTGGATTATTGGCTAAGATCAAATATTCATAAATTTTTTCATGAAAAATAGAAAAATAGAAAAAACTCATTTGATGAAGTGTTGTGTCAATAAAACACTTCACATAACAATATCATCAACACCGTGATCAGAATGATTAGTGGGAATAGAACACCGATATGACGGTGTGTAGTTGTTGCTACAGTCTTATTGGTGAGTGGAACCGAACAGGATCTGGGCAGGCCAAAACTTAGGCCAAAAATGAGGCCACCACTCCGGTGTTGACACGTGGCTAATGCAGGCTGAAGTAAAAAAAAAGGTTTTTGAGTCGGACCAATAATATCACGCCACATGGCAGGTTGGACCCAAAACTTAATTTCCCACTCCCGCCTGCTGTTTCCCATCCGCGTATTCCCCCCCTTCCCCAATTTCAGAAAATTCCTAATCCCCCAACCCCATTCTCAGTTTAACCCTAGCAGCCTCCATTCTCAGAAATTTTGCAACTCTCCACAGCATTTCCATTCTCAGGCGAAAACGAAAACCCCTCCATTAAAATCCCCCCTAAAGATTCAGTCGTTTCCACCCTTTCCCTTCATACCCCAAATTTCGACGAAAACGAAAACCTTCCTTGCTGCCCTCCATCTTCTCCGGCGAAAAGAAGCAGAAACAAGCCTTCCATCTCGCCTCATTCTGCGATTATTCAGCACCTTCTCCGGCCCTTTTCATCTCCTTTGCTAAACTCCTTCTTCGGCGACAGCGGTGGCACCTCCTTCGCCAGACCGCCTTATCCTCTGCTAACCCCCTTCTTCGGCGATAGCGGCGGCGATTTATTGGTATGCAATTACTGTTCTATCTTTCTCAGCTTTTCCTGTGTTTGTTGCGGTTGTGCTTGTTGATTCATTATTTTTTGCAATTGCGTTCTTAATTTGAAGAATCCGCTTTTAGACATACATATTAGCTCTAGATGTCCAACTCCATTTTGTAGCATGAAAATCATACACTTCATGCTCTAAAAGTCCAAAGAAATTATCGATGCCCTGCAAACAAGTATGTATCTGATTATGTATGTATGTGTAGGTATCTGATTTTGTATGTATGTGTAGGTATATGTATAGTTTTATGCGTACATCCAAATATTGTCTACATTGCTGCTAGGCTTGGGATTACCTTCCTCCAATACATTAAGATATAGCTTTCTATGAAGTGAGGTTTTGCTCCTTTCGTACTGCTGCAAACCGATTGGAAGCAGATTGGAAGATTGGAAGCATTATAGTTTTGTATAGTTTTGATTTTTTTATTTGCATTTTGATGCAACCGATTGGAAGCAGATTGGAAGATTGGAAGCATTATAGTTTTGTATAGTTTTGATTTTTTTATTTGCATTTTGATGCAGATTGGAAGCATTACTCAAAATCCAAATGGCATCTTCATCGACTGTTTCACGTAGAGATATCCCTGACATATGCGATTGTGGTTTGTTATTAAAAGAACAAATGGCATGGAAAAACGACAATGTGGGACGTAGGTTTCGTTCTTGTGTTAACAGAAGATGTACTGTGTTCGTATGGATGGATGATAAGTTGTATCAAAGATCTCGTAATATTATTCATGGTTTACTACGGAAACGCAATGCTCATGAAACACAAATTGGAGAATATGAGAAATTGAAGGTAGAATACCAGTCGCTGAGAGATGAAAACTTGGCGCTGAAGAGAGAAAATGAAGTTCTGCATGAAGAAAACAAATTCATGAAAAGATATGACCAGGCTCGGAGAAAAGAAAACAAGGCTTTGAAAGAACAAAAGAAACCTACGAAACAGAAGAGCAGTAGATGCACAAATTTTTTAGCTGTGTTGCTATTATTAATCCTCATCGCAATCATTGTATTTGTGCTTAAGTAACACTATTAGCTGCGTTACATTATTCGTAGATCTGTCAAAGTTGTCGCAGTAATTGGACTTACGTTTTGTTGATCTGTCAAAGAATTTTACCTAAGGTTTCCTACAGGAAAATGATTATGTCGATGGCCTAATTCTTTTACTGCGCATTCTGGGTTGCGCATCTCTTTCATATGCATTATTTTTACATATAAATTTTTGGGTGAAGATAAATAAGTGATATAGAGGCTCGTTTAAAACGAACTGCTAGTCTTATATGCTCCTGTTTATATTGGGGGTATGAGAGATCGAATGTACGCAATCATATCAAATTCCTTTAAGAAAACTATACAATTTTTTAAATTCTGAGTGTCAAACTATAAAATTCCTTTAAGAAAACTACACAATTTTTTTTCTTTAGAAAGCATTTCATACATGTAAATTTTTAAATAATAAAAAACATACTACCATTCTCTCTACACGATAGTTAAGCCCAACCAACAATGCAACAAAAACTAAACTCATAATAGAAATCAGCAAATAACATATTCCTAACAAGTACGTACCATATAAGTGAGGAAAGTGAAGGATTGTGAAAGTCGTCACATGAAAAAGTTATACGAAGGACAAAATACACCCTCCATACATCGAGGTATACACGTGCACTCTACACCTGCAATGCCACTACTAGAAGAACCTTGCATTTGTGAAGATTGTGAAAAAGAAAATGTCCCGCTACCGGCTCCATCATGTTGTGTAAATGGAGGAAATGAATGATGTGTAAATGGAGGAAATGAAATTGTCCACTGATACGTAGGATTCAAATGAACCTGTGAAATAAATATTCAAAGGCAGAATCAATAAAAATGGAGTACATGTGGAGGTGGGCAACGGCAGCAAAATAGATATTCAAAGGCAGAAAAATATCCAAGTCCAAGGTACCTGTGGAGGTGGGTAATGATGCAAGTATGTCGCGTGATATGTTGGGTCTGATGTCCCGTCTAGTGCAGTTGACATTGGAATAAAATCCTGACAAGGCTGTAACAGTCAAGAAAAACAACGAATAAGCGACCAACATTTATAAATACGCAAAAATAAACACAACATATATTGTTCTTTCAAAGCCTTGTTTTCTTTTCTCCGAGCCTGGTTATATCTTTTCATGAATTTGTTTTCTTCATGCAGAACTTCATTTTCTCTCTTCAGCGCCAAGTTTTCATCTCTCAGCGACTGGTATTCTACCTTCAATTTCTCATATTCTCCAATTTGTGTTTCATGAGCATTGCGTTTCCGTAGTAAACCATGAATAATATTACGAGATCTTTGACACAACTTATCATCCATCCATACGAACACAGTACATCTTCTGTTAACATAAGAACGAAACCTACGTCCCACATTGTCGTTTTTCCATGCCATTTGTTCTTTTAATAACAAACCACAATCGCATATGTCAGGGATATCTCTACGTGAAACAGTCGATGAAGATGCCATTTGGAATTTGAGTAATGCTTCCAATCTGCATCAAAATGCAAATAAAAAAATCAAAACTATACAAAACTATAATGCTTCCAATCTTCCAATCTGCTTCCAATCGGTTGCATCAAAATGCAAATAAAAAAATCAAAACTATACAAAACTATAATGCTTCCAATCTTCCAATCTGCTTCCAATCGGTTTGCAGCAGTACGAAAGGAGCAAAACCTCACTTCATAGAAAGCTATATCTTAATGTATTGGAGGAAGGTAATCCCAAGCCTAGCAGCAATGTAGACAATATTTGGATGTACGCATAAAACTATACATATACCTACACATACATACAAAATCAGATACCTACACATACATACATAATCAGATACATACTTGTTTGCAGGGCATCGATAATTTCTTTGGACTTTTAGAGCATGAAGTGTATGATTTTCATGCTACAAAATGGTGTTGGACATTTAGAGCTAATATGTATGTCTAAAAGCGGATTCTTCAAATTAAGAACGCAATTGCAAAAAATAATGAATCAACAAGCACAACCGCAACAAACACAGGAAAAGCTGAGAAAGATAGAACAGTAATTGCATACCAATAAATCGCCGCTGCTATCGCCGAAGAAGGGGGTTAGCAGAGGATAAGGCGGTCTGGCAAAGGAGGTGACACCGCTGTCGCCGAAGAAGGAGTTTAGCAAAGGAGATGAAAAGGGCCGGAGAAGGTGCTGAATAATCGCAGAATGAGGCGAGATGGAAGGCTTGTTTCTGCTTCTTTTCGCCGGAGAAGATGGAGGGCAGCAAGGTAGGTTTTTGTTTTCGTCGAAATTTGGGGAATGAAGGGAAAGGGTGGAAACGACTGAATCTTTAGGGGGGATTTTAATGGAGGGGTTTTCGTTTTCGCCTGAGAATGGAAATGCTGTGGAGAGTTGCAAAATTTCTGAGAATGGAGGCTGCTAGGGTTAAACTGAGAATGGGGTTGGGGGATTAGGAATTTTCTGAAATTGGGGAAGGGGGGGAATACGCGGACGGAAAACAGCAGGCGGGAGTGGGAAATTAAGTTTTGGGTCCAACCTGCCACGTGGCGTGATATTATTGGTCCGACTCAAAAACTTTTTTTTTACTTCAGCCAGCATTAGCCACGTGTCAACACCGGAGTGGTGGCCTCATTTTTGGCCTGCCCAGATCCTGTCCGGAGTGGAACACCATGGTGATAGTGATAGCTGTTGTAATAGTTCGTATTTAATGCAGTGGACATCAAAAGACGGTACCACTAGCACCGTCGAGACGGTGTAGGCATAATTGAAATGAAATTAGAATACCAAATTGCGTCGGGTGCAGTCACCTCGTGTTCAGTTACTGGGACACTGTAAGGCCGATGTAAATAAGAAAAATAAAATGATAAAATCGAACAATTGGGATTTTATATAATTAAACTTTCTGAGTACATAAAAATGAAAAAAAGGAATAAATCGTAGTTGAACGTAATAGAAAGATAAGTTGTACATATTTGAAAACAAAAATCTACACTTTTAGTGAAACTCCATTATTGCAATGTCTATATTTACTCTGTATGCAGATGGATTCTTGATGGGAAAATGTCATTGAATTTAGTGAAAAAACTCGATCTCTGATTATATCAAAATACGTAGTGAAAAAACTCGATCTCTGATTTTGTACCAAGGATCCATACTGTTCATTAATACGATGAAAGAAATTCAAAAATTAACCTCTATAGATTCGAAATCCGCAGACGATGGAGGTGCGATGATACGATCACCCTCTGTCGGTATCTACATGAATGCTTACGCTGGAGTGCTAACTCTCTAGAACATCGCGGCTGAAACTCATTTTTCTCCAAAACCGAGTTAGGGATTTCTGTTTTTTCTCTTATAATCTCTGTACGAGAGAGACCTCTATATACACATATATACACCTTAAATCCGATTCGAAATCGGATTGGTTAAGGCCAATCAAAATCCATATCAGATATGAATTCTGTCAGGATTGGATAAGACCATTCAGAATCCATATCAAATATGCATTCTGTTGTTATTAACCAATAATATATATATATATATATATAAGTATATTTTAAAAACTGATAATAATAATAATAATTAATATCTAATATTAATATTATTAATATCAACACAGACGCATCTTGTGTGTGACCTGATAGGCCCATATTAATTGACAGTCGGTTAAATCTCTATTAAACCAAAAAGTCGTAATTGGCATCTAGCAAAGCATTACGATTACACAATTACTACGAGCACACAGTCCAACTAGCCTAATAATAGTAGATGTATTAATCCCTTTGTCACACGATATCTAGTTTGAACATAAGTCATGGTCAGCGTCATATTTATATTGTTCAAACGTATGATTACTCGATCTTCAAGTAGACTGATAAAATAAATGATATTGATCGCACTATCAATTCATTTGAGCACGACGATGCATTTCATAGTCTGACTTATCGAGGGGCCCAAAAGATATCTCTCTCAAATGAGAGGGACAAATCATATCTTGATTGTTCAATATCCTCTACATAATTTCTATCATATTCAATCATGACCTTTATTATTATCCAGTTACGGATAATGTTTGATCATGTCAAATATAACCGTCCTTATGTCGGAAACCATAACAATCTCAAGTTTAAGGATTAAAACATAAATATCATGAAATTTATTTATGACGCTAATCCATGCAATAATCTCATGATGAGACTATTCAATACATTGTTTTTTAACAAGTATCTATCAAATTAATTTGTATCATCATACATATAATCATCTCAAAATTATCAAATCAATGCTCATACTTGTTATAAATTATTTTATCGGGTTCTTTTCGTCTACTTTTCTCCTTCGTTTTCCGTGACTGAGGTTTTCTCCTTCGTTTCCGTGACTGAGGTGGTGAATTGCAACAGCTTCTTGGCAATTGTATCCAACTTGTTGGGTTTAGCGGATTCTGGTGCTCCAAGTGTCTTTCGAGCTTTAAAAAAAAATGGTAAATCAGTACTTCTGGTTCGCTTAGACCTGAAACAACGAATGTCATCTCTTTCATTAAATAATCCTTCCAATTGTATGCCATTGTTTTATAAATCTGTTTGTTAGGCCATTTTAGTCAAATATGATAATTAAACAATTTTAGTATGGAGAACGATACAAGTCTCTCTATATATGCCATGTTATACGGTATCCTCCAACTTAAAAATTTCTTATTCAGCGATCACATTTTCCATGGTATACTCCAACTTAAAATTTTTCTATTGAGATCGCTGAAGCTTGTCTCCAAAATTTCTTTCACTTGTTACACCATCTTGTTTCCATATACTGAAGGCTGGTTGCACTCTTTGGCATTCGAAAATATTTTTGCAACATGTAGCATGTCGAGATTGAAGAATTTCAAAATTTTATTCATGTTAACGGTAATTTTACAAAGTTGTTTTTCTTTGATAGGGATAATTCTACTCCTAATGGTTTTAATTTACCACTTGGATAGTGGTCACTGTTCATCTACATTAATCTCTAACGTCTAAGGTAACGACTAGTTACTTGTTTTGCTCAGTTATGTACAGTAAAAGAATTCTAGGTTATAATATTTACAAAGTATTGCATATCAGCCTTAGTGCTGCTCAGTTGATTTGTGCTTCACCTCGTTACATCGGCTCAGCACCTTTTTACTTCAGCTTTGTTGTCTTCAGTTTGTCTTCGTTCCGTGCTCCTTTTCGCATCAGCTTGCCTTCAGCTCAACACGGCTATCCTTCATCCTTTTCACATAAGCTTCTCTTCAGCTCAGCTCAACCTTCCTTCGTCGGTTCTTCTTCTTAGTTCAGCTCAGCTTGGGTGACAGTTTTATGGGAAAATTACAGTTTCCTCCCCTGTGGTTTTGCGTAATTATAAAATTATCCCCTGTCGTTTGTTATTAGCCGAAAAACTACCCTGTGGTGTGGGTTAAATTTGCACCGGTGGATTTACCGGTGGATTTACCGATTGAAATGTAAAGTGACCGAAATGACCTTAATGAATTAATATATATGTTTTTGCCAGAAAAACCAATTTCAAAATTTCAGAAAAGGGGAAAACGGGCTCTGGAGTTTTGCTGGGAACGAAAACGCTCTAGGGCTAGGACCTGCAATCCGGTGCTGTTTTCTGCAATATCTGGTGGCGATTGGAGCATGCAGGGTTGGAAATCGTTTGTTTAGCAGCTACATCGGATATTTGAGGAAGTTTATTTGCTTCGCGTGGCTGAAGGACCGAAACTGTAAGTGATTGTGTACACTACTCTTGCAGCTTAATCGGTGAGGTGATAAACTGGTAGTCGTTAGATTCTAGTTGTCAACTGATAATGCATGTTGGTTTTTGTTAATCTTTGTCAATATTTTTTCCTGCTTTTTTGGTTTTTTTTATAAATGCTGTGGAATAGTTTCATCAGTTCCAGATGCTTGTTCGTATGCCTTATAGGGATTTCAATTTGTATATGGGTGTGCTGATGCTTTTTCATATGCCCTAGCTATCCTCTCTATAAGTAATTAGCTTCTCTTTTGATTTGTACACAATTTCTGCGGTCCCTTTTGATGGGCTTATGAAGGTTTGACTGGTAATAATGCAAGCCCTTTTAAGCTCACTTGAAGTTCTGTTTGGCCTATTGTCTTCCAGTTCGGATTTGTGATAGTTTAATTGAAGGGGTCTTATTTTGACATGGATGATGGTGAGGTATTTGACGTTGATAGTAGAGTTGATGTTGATGAGGAAATATGGGGTGGTCTCTGTGATATAGACCGCACACATATAAGTGATGACGATGTGAATGGTGTATTAGGGGGTGAATGCTCTGTATATCGTGATGAGGAGTATGAAGACATGTATGATTCTGATGAGGGTGACAGAGAAAGAGATGCAGGTGGAGAGGGGGTTGATGTAGGAGACGGTGGTCAACATGATGCAGAAAACGAGTATGACGTATTTGACACCGAGGGTAGGTCACAAATGGCCTTTGATATGGAGTGTGATCTGCAGGATAAAAAATACGAGCTTAGGGTTGGCCATACATTTGGGAGTCCACAAGAATTTAGAGATGCTCTGAAAGATTGGGCTATAAGAGAGGGGTTCACATTTACGTATGTGAAGAATGAAAAAAGTCGAATAACTGCTGTTTGTTCTGAAGGTTGTTCATGGAGGATTCATGCATCTCCAGTTCAAGGACAACAAACGTTTATGGTCAAAACCCTGAAAGGAGAGCATAGTTGTGGTAGACAGTACAAGAACAAGCATTGTACGTCTACATATGTGGCAAAAAGGTATTGTAACAGGATAGCCGATGATCCGAAATTGTCAATCGTTGCCTTGCAAAAAGATATAAAGAGAGACTTGAATGTGGAGGTTAGTAAGTTTCAACTGTATAGAGCACGGACAAAGTCAAAGATGATGAGTGGCGTGGATGAGGTAAGAGAGTATAAGAGATTATGGGATTATTGTGAAACAGTGAGAAAATGTAATCCTGGGAGTACAATGAAGATCAAGGTACAAGAGGTTCCAGTTGACATGAGTGTGAATGGGGACCCATTAAATGTGAGAGAAGGAAGGATTTTTGAGAGGTTGTATATGTGTTTGGATGCATGCATTAGAGGTCTTTTACTGGGGTGTAGAAGAATCATAGGGTTGGACGGGTGCTTTCTTAAGGGAACATACGACGGGCAGCTTTTGAGTGCTATTGGGATGGACGGGAACGACAATATGTTTCCTATTGCATTTTGTGTGGTTGAGGCAGAGAGGTATGATTCATGGAAGTGGTTTCTTGAACACTTGGATGGTGATCTTGGAGGTGGGAGCTGGACATTTATATCGGATAGGCAGAAAGGTTTGGTGAATGCTGTGCAAGAGTTGTTTCCGGAAGCAGAGCATAGGTATTGCCTCAGGCACATGTATGAGAATTTTAAGCAGAGCAAGTGCTACACATCCTGCGGATTATAGGCGGGCCATGTAGATGCTGAACCAAGCAGACCCAAGTGTAGATGGTAATGAGAACGCTGCTGGATGGTTGGACAAGATATCAAAAGAACAGTGGAGTAGAGCTTTCTTCAGTTGTGGAAGCAAGTGTGATACTTTAGTCAATAATATGAACGAGTCCTTTAATGCTACCATAATCCCCGCTAGAACAATGTCAGTTGTATCAATGATGGAGTGGATTAGGAGGATGATAATGAGATTGATTTGTAACAAGCGGAAATGGATTTCCGGGTATGAAGGCAGATTCCTCTCTAATGTGCGGAAAAAAATAGAGAAGTTCAAGGAATTGAGCAGAAACTGTTTCGCAGAACATTCAGATGGACAGAAGTTTGGAGTGGATTGCGGGGTGCGACATTATGTTGTGGACCTGCATTTAAGGACGTGCACGTGCAGGAAGTTTGAGCTATTGGGCATCCCATGCCAGCATGCTATAGCAGCCATAAACTTTGACAGAGGTGAAGTGTATGATTATGTTGATGATGTGTTTAAGAGGGAACCATACGTGTGGGCATACTCATTCAGTGTGTATCCAGTGCCATCAATTGATTTTTGGGAGGAAACTGGTCTTGGAGAAATATTGCCACCAACAGTTAGAAAAATGCCAGCAAGGCCTAAGAGACTGAGAAGAAGGAACCCGGATGAGCCAAGGCCGTGTATTACATCTACAAGGCGGGGATTGACAGTAAGATGCAAAATATGCAAACAACTTGGTCATAATAAACGAAGCTGTTCACGCAGGCCAGCCCACCAAAATGATAACCAGGTAAGCATCACCATAAATTCATATAGATGCATAAATTTTCATTGCCAGTCATTGACATGTGTCCAACAAAATGATAGCAGTCACAGGCAACGGATGTTGATGATAACCAAGTGGAAACAACTGCAAATAGGTCAGCCCCACAGGTTGAACATCATGATGAAAATCAGGTAATATACTCATAGTTAATATCACCAATTGTAATTCTGAGAACTTTCATTACGTAACATTTATATGTGATTTGATGCACTGAATATTAAACATTCACAGGGAATGGAGGATAATGATTTTCAGTTTAACCAAGCAGACAACCACACAATGGATGATGATGAAATTCAGCATACCGAATACAATCAATGTCAGAGAATGGATGATGATGAAATTCAGCATACCGAATACAATGATAATCAGAGAATGGATGATGCTGAAAGTCAGCCTACCAAATACAATGACAATCACAGATTGAATGCTGATGAACGAGATCGACCTAACAAACCAAAAAAACTTGTAAGTGTACTGCTATTACAAATTTTTACCTTCGGATGTCGATTGTAATTGTTTGTACACTGCTGATCCTGAGATTCTTGCAGAGTGTCCAAAAACCAAGCAAGATTTCAAGCAAGATTTCAAATATTTTCAATAAACGCATTACCAGAGTTTCTTTCAAGGTAACAATGTTTGACATTATGCTATTGTAATTCTGTACACTTAATTGATGGGCTGTTGTATAAATATTGATGACTTTCTTACAGTATCCATGGAGGAAACCTTTCAGAGGAGTTATACATATTGATGATGATGAAATTCATCAGTCTGATCAGCTAGAGAACCGGTGCATGAATACTTGCAACGAGCAAACAGAACCATCGACTTCAGAACCATCGACTTCATCCTATCATATTGTGAGGAAAAAACCATCAACTGCGTTTTATGTTGTTATGCCAGTGTTTTACAAAATTTTGAATGTTGTTGAAGATTAGAATTCATTTTATTCTTTCATGTGTAGGTGCGAAGGAAAGTCCAAGACCTGATGCATAAACAGCCAAGGAGCAGTCCAAGAAAGAACAAGGGCACGGTTGGAACTAGAAAAACCATGTCCAGTTAAACGGTGTAAAATGTTTGTGGACATCGCATTTTTTGAGGGGTTCAGAATGGGTTTATTTTGGTGTGGATTACATCGCATCTTTGTATGCGATTAAATGAAAGAGGCTATGTAATCCACAATGATACATTAAGCAGTTATTTTGTACAACTAATGTTATTCGCATACAGTGATGGGTATTATATGATGATATGCGATCATGGTTACTTTTGTTTCCATTTACGACACTAGTGTGCAGTAAACGCACTTGTTGTACTTCTTGTTCCTGGAAAACCCCATTTTTCCCCATCTTAGGGCTCTGAAATCCTACGTTACACGGGAAAGTGATGAGCCTATGTCAAAAACTTCATACCGACGTATTGAGTAAAAATAATATCCAACATACTCCCAGCGGCTCTACAGGCACCAACTCTATTCCTGGATTAAAACTAGTCGTACTTGTCCGAAAACCATAATCAAACACCAACCAGTCACTAGTTGAAAAAGTTGGAACAACCCAAATTTCCCAAACCGAAAACCATAATCAAGGTCAGCCATCTTTGAGCCATATGTTTACTCACCCAGTCACAATCTCAGCCATTTGTGCATAATGGCCAAAGTGCATAACAAATTGAACTTAGGTGATAATGGCCAAATGGCATAACAAACGTTGCATTACACAACATTACACAAACGTTGCATTACACAAATACAATGAACAAAGTGCATAGCAACAAATTGAACATTACTTAATCGGAAAACATATCACCGTAAACTACTTGAACATAAGAAGTATCACTCCGACAAATACAATGACCAATGTGCATAACACCATCATCCTCGTTACATCTGACTTCTTATCCATCTTCTCCATTACTTGCATAACAGTACCCAAAAGCTGATCTCTTTCAACTTCATCTCCTTCCACTGCTTCAACAGCATTATCTGGTCCAATTGAGCTTGATTGCTCAGCCATCTCATGCTCTTACACACCCCCCTTCGGACTGGATAGCACCATTTCCAGTAACCACATATATCGCAAGAGAAATACAGCATTCCACGGCTTTCCTGCGCATATTCTACAATCTTAAGTGGAACTTTAACACAGCAGTGACACCTCTGATTTTTGAACCTTAAATCTCTACATCCAGCACTTTTACTGCTTGAGCTCGGCATTTCTGAAATTCAAACAACATTGAGCTCGGTTTTTCTAGTTTCCATGTTCCAGGAGAATGAAATACAACCCACAAATTGAACCAAATCAAGTCTCATTTGAACGAAATACACAATCCACAAATTGGGGAAGAAGAAATCAAGGCTGACTCTACAAGAATACTCAAAACAAACGGAATTCAACCATTCAAAACAAAAAGAATTTTAACCATTCAAAACGATATACACAACCCACAAATTACACTTACCCGGTAGAAGAAACCATTACACTAAACAATTAATTTCATAAACCGAAGGGCCAAGGTACCTCCTTTGGCGGTAAAACGCGATATCATCACAGGAAGGATGACTTACCTTTCAAATATTGATGCAATTTTAAGCAAGATGCTGCAAGGGTTGCAGTTCTTCCAGCCCAGACCGAATGTCTTCTTCACGGCGCTTTTTTTCTCAGCCCAGAACGAAGATCGTGTGAAAGGGAGGGAAGAATTTTCGTCTGAAGGGTTGAGAACGCAGGTAGGGAAAGAGTAATGGGTTTTTTAAAGGGGTTGAAGACGGGGGTATTTTCGTCAACTCGCACCCCATAAAATTTACTGCCTCCCACGCGCTAGAAATTTCATCGGAAAGGCCATAATTGGATCGCGTGAACCTCACATCCACCGGTAAATCCACCGGTGCAAATTTAACCCACACCACAGGGTAGTTTTTTGGCTAATAACAAACGACAGGGGATAATTTTATAATTACGCAAAACCACAGGGGAGGAAACTGTAATTTTCCCCAGTTTTATTTACTAGTGATGCACACACACGTGTAAGACGTTATAGGTGTGTCTTAGTTAAATTGCACTTCATGCGTTGTATTTTGTGTGTTTTAATTTCTTGCATTTTCTTTTATTATCCTTTCTCTTGTTTGATGTTTTTTATGTCTTTGTTTGCTTTGTAGGGGCACTTGGAGTTGCCAAACCCGTTTGGAAGTGTTAGACCAAGAATGCTGAAAAGTGCTGAAAATTGCATGAACTTTGTGGGCGTGTAACTCATTCATGAAAACTTCAAATTGAGTCATTCAAAATCCAAAAGTCAAGTTCAGGGTGTGAACTAAATTTTTCAAGAATGACTCATCTTCAAATTTGACAGGCATCGGTGGGAAAAGTCCAGTCAACCAAGGGCACCATTTCTGCCAAAAATCCAGCCACCTGAAAATTGCTTGAACTTTGAGGGCGCGTAACTCAGTCATGGGAACTCCAAAATGGGTCATTCAAAATCCAAAATTCAAGATGAACACGTGAACTAAATTGTTCAAGAAGGACACTTCTTCAATTTCTGCTTGTATCTGTGGGAAAAGTCAAGTCAACCAGAGGCACCACTTCAGCCTAAAATCCTGCACCTTGTTTATTCTTGGAGTTTGACCTCTTTAAGCCAATTGAATAGGTTCCAAACATTTTGGTCTGGCCCTAAGACCAGAATATTTGTGCTTTATTATACTTTTGACTAGGGTAAGTGTTAGGATGAGTTTTATCCCTATTTAAGCCATGTAAACCAATTTTTTTTGCATTCAGCTTGGTTGAAGAATAAAAATTCTGTTGCTTTTCTCCTTAGAAGGCATCTTTGTTTTCTTGATTTCTCACTAAAAATCAAGTCTAAAAACCTTCAAAGTTTGAGCATGCTTGACGGTGATTGCCAAGACAAGATGAATGCTGCCTAGGAGGGTGTTTATCATTTGCCTAGCCCACACCATTCTTCAAGGCTTGGTTGCTCATTTCAGCCTATCTAAAGACATTGGAAGCAAGGAGGAGCTTGGCCCCTTTGTGCCTAACCCATTGTTGGAGGAGAATCTTGGATAAAAGAGTGGGATCCTACTTGTGCTCGCATCAACCAGCACGGTGGTTACTTAGATCAGGTCGACATACCTGACTTCAACATCTGCACACCTCGGCTGGACTTGTTTCCATACTTTCCCTCAAACTTAGTTGTATATATTTATACAACCAATCTTGGAGATTGAGTACTGAAAAACACTTGTTGAAACTGGTTTTGTGAGAACATCAGCTATTTGATCATTGGTTGAGATATGTACTAAGCTGACCTCATTTCCTTTTAATTTTTCTCGGATAAAATTTCTGTCGATTTCAACATGCTTCAATTTGTCATGTTGAACTGTATTCTCTGTCATGCTTATTGCAGAGACAATATCGTAGTAGATTTGGATTGGTAACCTTACCTCTATATGCAGATCTTCAAGTACTCTTTTGATCCAAATAACTTCGCATAGTACTAGTGCAAGTGCCCTCAACTCTACTTCTGCACTACTTCTTGACACTACTGGTTGCTTATTGCTCCGTCAAGTGACCAAGTTTCCCCATAGAAAGGTTCCATAGCCTATAGTTGATTTCATGTCACTTTGGATCTAGCCCAGTCTGCATCTGTAAATATATTCACACTTCGATATGTGCTCTTTCTGAAACACAGTCCTTGTCTTGGTGCATTCTTGAGGTACCTGAGAATTCTTAGTGCAGCTTGGAGATGCTCATTAGTAGGACTATGCAAATATTGTCATATAAAACTAACTGCATAACAAATATCTGGCCTAGCATGTGATAGATAGATTAATTTTCCAACTAGTCTTTGATATCTAAGTTTATTGGTTGGGGGTAGTATCCCATTGTTCTATTGGCCTATGTCCAAGTTCTATTGGTGTGCTTGCTGGACTGCATCCGAGCATACCAGTTTTTTAGAAGGTCGAGTATGTGTTTCCTTTGCAAAATAAACAATCCTTCTTTGTTCCTAGCAATTTCCATTCCTAGCAAGTATCGTAACTTACCTAGATCCTTCATGTCAAATTGCTCAAATAGTTGTGTTTTGATATGGTCTGTGTTGTGGTCATCATTCCAGTTATCATTAAATCTTCTACATATACTATTAGTATGGTCAGCTTTCCCTTAGATGAAACTTTGTTAAATAGTGTATGGTCACTATGACTTTGGTTAAAATTTAGGTTGGTCACTACTTTTGTGAAGGTTTTGAACCACACCCGAGATGATTGCTTCAGCTCATATAGAAATTTTCTCAACTTGTAGACTTTATCCTTATTTGTTTCATAATTAAATCCTAGTGGATTACTCATGTAAACCTTCTCTGCTAAATCCTCGATTAGAAAAGCATTTTTTACATCTAGTTGGTAAAGTTCTCAGTCTAGATTAACTGCTATAGAGAAGATGACCATTATGGTATTTAGTTTAGCAACTGTTGCGAATGTCTCTAAATAATCTACTCCATTTGTTTATGTGAAGCTTGTAGCTACTAATCTTGCTTTATATTTATTTGTTGTTCCATTATTGTTGTACTTGACTGTAAATATCCACCTCCACCCTACTGGTCTTATAGTGGCTGAGGTGGGAACTAGCTCCCATGTTTGATTCATTATTAAGGCATTCATCTCTTCATGTACTGCATTTCGCCATTTATGTCGGCTAAGTGCTTCTTCTATATTTTTAGGAAGGAGGTTATTATCAAGTGAGCATACAAATGTTCTTAAGTTTGGATTTAACTTATTGTAGGATATATACTCTTCTATGGAGGTATTTAGTGCAGATAGGATTCTTAGAACATTCGCTGATTCCTTTTCTTAGTGCTATTGGTCTGTCGTCTGTTTGGGTTTCATGGTCATACTCAACTGTTTCTTCTAGAGAGTCTTCGGTAGTTAGCTATATTTGTTCTGGTATATCAGATCAACTACTGCTTCCTGGGGCTTCCTGATCATTTGAAATCATGGGAAAAATATTTCAAGATTGGGAATTGGTAGCGCTATCCTGAGATAGTTGGTTGCCAAGTTACGGTGTGTAGCTCAGTAGCTCGGCAGAATTTGCAAGTCTGAGCTGGACAAAGTTTTCTCTACACAATCTATTGTTTTCCAATAAATTGTGTAGTGTTTTCTCTCACTGTCACAAAAAAATAGCCACTAACTGTCCATCATAGCAGGACATAAATGAACAAGTTGAGCTTCATAACACAAACCCCAGAGTTACTCATGAAGAAAAAATACATATGGTTTAACATGCCGTGCAAAAAATAGGTGTGTTTCAAGCTCTAGTGGAGCAGATTAAGGGAAAGGCTCTTGAAGCAACACATGCAGTTGAAGCCTCTTCTTGTGACCGCCAAGGTGGTCAACAATCCGAATAATATTCCTCCAAACCAAGGGATAAGTTTATGGTGGATGCAAAAGGGAAAGGAAAAAAGCCTCAAGATGATGTTTCTCCCTCCAGGAGAAAGCCACAAGGGGTTAGGACGGGATAGTCCAAACATTTACAATGGACTTCACAACCTAATCATCACCATGAGAATCTTTGACACTAGTCATCCTCAAGATATCAAGGTTATACGCAAACTATACAATAAAGTCTCTTTTCTTAAGGACATTGCTCAGTTTACCGCTATCGACAATTTTAAAGTGCCAAAGATTGACACTTATGAAGGAACCTCGTATCCAACTTATCATCTCTTCTAGTTTCAGACAACGATGAATCTAAAAACTATGCCAGATCCCTTGAGGTGCAAGACTTTCCTTGTGTATTTGAGACAGAAAGCCAACAGATTTTTCTAGGAGTTGCTATATCAATCAATCTATTCTTTCATGCATCAAGCTCAGAGGTTTAAGGTAGAGTTTGTGTCCTCAACGCCCTTTTGTCCAAAATTCCTCACATTTGATGTCTTTAAGACATGGATCCAAGGATTTAATGATCCACTACATGCAAAGGTTCACTGACGAGTCTCTGGAGGTCGAAGACTATAACGTCTGTGTGATGGTTGACGCATTTGTGAATGGGTTGAGGCCATATCGTCTCTTCTGCCAGCTTTTCGAGGAGAACGCCAAATCTCTAAGATCATTGCCAAAAAAAAGTCTATTATCTTGTCTTAGGTGAAGAGCAGAATAGGCTGAAAAGAGAAGCCCAGGAACAGAAAGACAAGACGAGCTGAATGAATGAAAGAAGCTCCAAAAGAGCCAAAGAACAAGTACAGTGCTTTTGATCGACTAGGAGGCTGAGGCAAGGAATGATTATCTTTTCTGGCCTCAAAAGAACGTATTATGGTCGTACAAGAGAATAGATTGCGGGAGGACCACAACCATTTACAGGGCTGAGCTCAAGAGAGACCCATAACTATACTTCAAATTTCACCATGACATCTCCCATAACACCGAAAATAGGTCAGATACAGCCAAGCACCCAACAGGTCGGCTGGACCAACTCGAGCTCGAACTCTTCAAGGAGTTAAGACAAGTCACCAAGTTCTCTAGCGGTGTAAGGATTCAGGTGTCAAGTACACTAGCTCAGCTCAACCAAGGTGGCCCCAAACATACATAAACGAGATGACAGTTGGCAGTGTCTGGCGGCCCCAAACATGCATTGAGTCAGTCTACGACTACAAAAAAAATTTGCCCGCATAGATAGAATGCATGTTCTTCTGAACTTTTTTATTAAAATACAAATATATTAATCAAAAATATCAAAGCATCAGGGAGATGTAACCCATATAATTACCCTAATCAGTAAGCCAAATGACTGGCTTACTCATGCTAGTCATAAGTAATGTAACGGCTACATGTTCTTCCGAATATTCATACTGTTTAACAAACATTCCTTTCACACACAAAATACCAACAAAGACAAATGTTCTCTACATTCTTGGAAAAAGTATTTCTATAATAGGACCACCCATAACTGACTTGTACGTCAAAGAGTTTCTCACATAGACTAACTTTGAGACCTCTAACGTTGTTGATTCTTGTAGATTTCCATAACAAATTCAATGCGTTTTTATCTAGAGTATTTTTTCGATCTGGATGCCGAAATCAGCTTTCTTACATCACATGCACCGGTATAATACAGGAGACCAGCAAATAATTCTAGCTATTTTGCATCTAAATCTAAATGTTAATTGTTAGAACGAGCTTTTTTTATTATATGGTGGGTTATAAGATATATATTTTACAACTTTTAATATTGAACCTGGTGGGTCTTTATTTTACACTTCTTATGTATCATGGAGAATCTATGTTTCTTTTTGTTTTGTTTTTGGAATGTCTCATAAATTATCAACTTCCGTTTTTCAAAACAAAAGTCCTCAACTTCCCGTTACAATCTTAAAAAAATATATGATTTTTTTTAAAATTATATTTATCCATGCTAATAACAGAAAACACATTAGATATTAAAAAATAATAAAACAAAACATAAAAATAAGAATAAATTAAAGACCAGAAATACTGCCTTAAAATTATATTAAACTAGTATTAATATATTAAATAATTTTTTCGTAATATATTAGAAACTCAAAAGTGACTGTCAAATAAGAATAAAGAGTATTAAGTATAAAGATAAGATTGTGGATGTCCAAGATGGCCTTATATGTTTCCAATGTGTTGGAAATATTAAATGGTACTACCCTATTTATTTCATTTACCCTCAAAATGTCCTATAAATAGGACATGATGTTGTAATGTGAGATACACTTGAAAATCAATAGAAAACATCTTCTATATTCTCTTCTCTTGTCTATTTTACATTGCATCATTTGATATTTGATTTTATAACACGTTATCAGCACGAATTGCTCCAAAGAAACCAAAAACAAGTAGTAAGAAAAGTATTAGAGAAAGAAGAAAAAGAGGGAAAATACTCTTAAAATTTCGTAGGTGCTGACAGCTTTGTGCAGGTCCGGAAAAACTAAATTTTCTGAGTCATCCACCGTTGGATCATCACCAAATTTTGACAGATTATTCTTAATACATAAAGGTACGTTTTGAACGGTGGAGATGTATTTTGGATACTCCTAGGTATGACCGAAATGGTGATTTCTGAGACTAATCTTTCTGCCAAATGTTTTTTTATTTGTTCATTTGTTGCGTTTCTCTTGTTACCGATTTCTATCTTATATTCTAAATATGTATAAAAAGAAATAATCTAGCCTGAAGTCTAGATTTTTGAAGGAAGAAGAATTGTATATGGCTTCCAGCCATATGGATATACTTTTATCATGCCCGAAGCATGAATTGCCTGAAGCATTAATTGTTATCATGCTCGAAGCATGAATCGTTGACATAAACGTGAATCATTTTCATGTCCGAAGCATGAATCGTTTGACATGCCCGAAGCATGAATTGTTGACACGCTCAAAGCATGAATAATTGAAATAATTAACATGCCCGAAGCATGACTAGTTTATATACCTGCCTGAAGCATGATATTTTGAAATATAGTTGTTGTGTTATTTTAATTTTTAATTACGTATTAATTGTATTCTTATCATTGCATATATAATAGTCTGCATCGTACTTATGCCTAAAGCATATTATGCCTGAAGCATATAACATTAACTCAAACCTGTAGTTTTGAGTAAATCTATCTTTTCTGAGATGAATTATTTTTGCATTCTCAGACCTACGGCAAATATCACAAAACTGGAGTTTGCTTCCCTTGATATTTCCGGAAGAAATTATATCGCTTGGGTCCTTGATGCCGAAATCCATTTGACCTCGATGAATCTTGGGCATACTATAAAAGAAGGAGGTGAGGCAAGCGAACAAGATAAGGCAAAGGCAATGATATTCATTCGCCATCACCTCCATGACGGGCTGAAAACCGAATATCTTGGGGTTAAAGACCCATATGAATTATGGAAAAATTTGGAGGAACGATATGATCATCAAAAGAGTGTGATCCTCCCAAAGGCTAGATATGATTGGTTGCACCTGAGGCTGTAAGATTATAAGACTGTAAAGGAATATAATTCTGCAATGTTCTCCATAGTATCACAATTGAGGCTGTGTGGAGACAAAGTAACTGATGCAGATATGTTAGAGAAAACATTTACAACTTTCCATGCCTCGAATATGCTCCTGCAGCAGCAATATCGAGAAAGGAAGTTTGAAAAATATTCTCAATTGATTTCATGTCTGCTTGTTGCTGAACAAAACAATGAACTCTTAATGAAAAACCACAACTCTCACTCGACTGGGTCACAGCCATTCCCAGAAGCGAATGCAAGTCACCATAACCATAATCGTGGTCGTGGTCGAGGTCGCGGCCGCGGTCGTGGTTGAGGTACAGGTCGTGGTCGTGGTAGAAATTTTGCACCATACCACTTGAAGTGGGACCATAAGAAAAAGCCACAAGAAAATACAAACAGTATGAAAATTGGTGCACCCGCTAAGAACCACGAAGACACTTGTTATCGATGTGGAGCCCAAGGGCATTGGTCTCGTACTTGCCGCACTCCAAAGCATTTGGTTGAACTTTATCAAGCATCCCAGAAGGATAACGGCAAGGGAAAACAAGTTCATTTTGCAAACTTTGGTAACATTGCAGATGATGGTCAAATGGATTCGAATGATTTTACTTGCTTTGATATTGAAGATTTTCTTATAGAGCCAAACGTGGATGGTCATGGGGTCCAGTTTGTGAATGAGAATAATCAAGAATGATTGAGAAAAATGGTGAAATTGATATCCAACAGATACAATCAAGCAAAAATCTTGCTGATTTGTTCACTAAAGCACTACCAACGGCTACATTTAAAAAGATGGTCTACAACATCGGAATGCGCAGCTTCAAGACCTCATGACAGAATTAGGGGGAGTGTGATTGTCACTTACACACTGTACTCTTTTTCCTTCGTCCAAGTTTTTATCCCACTGGGTTTTTCTTGGCAAGGTTTTAACGAGGCAGTGTATCACACAAACCAATTATATGAATATGTACTCTTTTTCCTTCGTCCAAGTTTTGTCCCACTGGGTTTTCTTGGCAAGGTTTTAACGAGGCATATTCTATAAAATTTGGACATCCAAGGGGGAGTATTAAGTATAAAGATAAGATTGTGGATGTCCAAGATGGCCTTATATGTTTCCAATGTGTTGGGAATATTAAAGGGTACTACCCTATTTATTTCATTTACCCTCAAAATGTCCTATAAATAGGACATGATGTTGTAATGTGAGATACACTTGAAAATCAATAGAAAACATCTTCTATATTCTCTTCTCTTGTCTATTTTACATTGCATCATTTGATATTTTGCTTAATAAAATTCTTTAGAGTTGTTCTGCTTATTTTTCTTGTATACTTTCAATCGACAGTATAACTTGAACAATGGATTTCAGCCATTTTTAGTTGACGTATAAAAAGTTTTTTTTTTCAAGCAACAAAATTCACTATTTTTAACTTACTTATTTTGAATTCAATAATGAAAATTATCTATGTTATGCTAGACTTTTATTCAAGATGAATGGTGGGGACATCTGTCTGGTTGACAGTGGAACGATACACACAATTCTTCGTGATCAAAAATATTTTTCGACATTACAATTGGCAAAAGCTAATGTGAGTACAATTTCTGGTACTACAACGTTGATTGAAGGCTCCGGAAGAGCAACAATCATATTGCACAATGGTACACATATCTTGGTTACTACGGCATTATTTTCTACCAAGTCGAAAAGAAACTTATTGAGTTTTAAGGATATACGTCTCAATGGTTTTCATCTTGAAACCATGAATGAGGAGAATATGGAATTTTTATGTATTACTTACAGTGATTCAGGCCAGAAGCTTGTTAAAGAAAAATTCCCAATTTTCTCATCTGGATTGTATTATGCGACTATACATCCAGTAGAATCTCATATTGTGATGAACCAGCAGTCCAATGATCCAACATTATTTATGTTATGGCATGATCGACTTGGTCATCCGGGTTCGGTAATGATGCGTCGAATTGTACAAAACTCACATGGACACCCTTTAAAGAACCAGAAGATTCTTTTACCTCGTAATTGTGTGTGTGTCGCTTGTTCACGAGGGAAGCTAATCAAGAGACCATCTCCAATGAAGATTCATTCCGAATCTCCTATATTTTTACAAAGAATACAAGGGGATATTTGTGGACCTATTGATCCCTCTTGTGGACCATTTCGTTATTTTATGGTCTTATTGAATGCTTCATCCAGATGGTCTCATGTGAGTTTGCTCTCAACAAGAACCGTAGCTTTTGCCAAGCTTCTTGCTCACATTATACGCTTAAGAGCACAATTTCCAGATTATCTGATTCAGTCTATTCGTCTCGATAATGCCGGTAAATTTACTTCTCAAGCTTTTAATGATTATTGTATGTCGATTGGGATTGAAGTTGAGCATTCAGTGGCACATGTGCACACTCAAAATGGCCTGGCAGAGTCATTTATCAAACGTTTACAACTGATTGCTCGACCTATGCTTTTAAGGTCAAATTTACCCACATCGGCTTGGGGACATGCAATTTTGCATGCATCTGCTTTGGTCCGGCTTAGACCCAGTTCGTTTCAACCATACTCGCCACTACAGATGGTATCGGGCCAGCATCCTGATATTTCCCATTTAAAGATTTTTGGGTGTGCGATTTATGTTCCGATTGCCCCACCATAACGGACAAAACTGGGTCCTCAAAGACGTTTAGGAATATATGGGGGTTTTGATTCTCCTTCTATTGTGAGATATATTGAGCCCCTGACGGGTGATTTATTTAAGGCACGATATGCCGATTGTCATTTTGATGAGAAAGTTTTCCCGCCGTTAGGGGGAGAGAAAATACCGTTTCCTGAAGAACGGTGTGAAATTACATGGAACGTTCCTTCACTTTCTCATCTTGACCCACGAACAAATCAATGCGAGCAAGAAGTAAAAAGGATAATCCATTTACAGAATATTGCAAATCAGTTTCCTGATGCATTTACTGATAGTAAAAAGGTAACTAAATCCCACGTCCCGGCGATGAATGCGCTTGTTCGACTTGATGCCTCTGAAAGGCAAAATGATGGTATACCAAAAGTAAGTCTAAAACGTGGGCGCCCGGTTGGTGCAAAAGATAAAAACCCTCAGAAAAAAAAAGGTACATGTTAATGCTCCAGAATAGAATACTCCAGCAGAGAAAAGAAGTTCACAACTTGAAAGCGCTATAGAAATCGAGACTGATGAATCTAAAATTGTTAAACAAGTTGCTCCTGAAGAAGCAAGTGAACAAAATTTTGAAGAGATCTCTTTGAATTATGTAACTACAAGAGAAAATTGGGATAGACAAAAGGTTAATATTGATCATGTTTTTGCTTATGCGATTGCATGTGAAATTCTAAATGAGGATCCTGAACCGAGATCCATTGAAGAATGTCGACGCAGAATTGATTGGCCAAAATGGAAAGATGCAATCCAAGCAGAACTGAAATCGTTAGAAAGTCGCAAAGTATTTGGACCTGTAGTCTAAACCCCTGAAGGGATAAAACCTATTGGACATAAATGAGTTTTTGTACGAAAACGCAACGAGAAAAATGAGGTTGTGCGGTACAAAGCACGTCTTGTTGCTCAAGGTTTTTCACAAAGACCTGGGCTTAATTATGATGAAACATATTCCCCGGTTATTATGCCATAACATTACGATATCTAATCAGCCTAGCAGTCTCTGAAAACCTTGATATGCGGTTAATGGATGTGGTTACCGCATACTTATATGGATCATTAGATAATGATATTTATATGAAAATCCCAGAAGGATTTAAATTGCCCGAAGCATATAATCAAAGGACGCATGGATTATACTCAATCAAATTACAAAAATCCTTGTATGGATTAAAACAATCTGGCAGGATGTAGTATAATCGCCTTAGTGAGTACCTTGTCAAAGAAGGTTATATAAATAATTTAATTTGTCCTTGCGTATTTATCAAAAGATCTGATAGTGGATTCTCTATAATTGCGGTATATGTTGATGATCTAAATCTTGTTGGAACTCCTGAAGAGCTCACTAAAACCGCAAATTATCTTATGAAAGAATTTGAAATGAAAGATCTTGGAAAAACCAAATTTTGTCTCGGCCTGCAGATCGAACATTTACATGATGGAATATTTCTTCATCAATCTTCATATACAGAGAAGATCTTGAAACGATTTTATATGGATAAAGCTCATCCATTAAGTAGTCCTATGGTGGTCCGATCGTTAGATGTAAAGAAAGATCCATTTCGGCCACCGGAGGAAAATGAAGAATTATTAGGTCCAGAAGTACCGTATCTTAGTGCTATTGGTGCTCTTATGTATCTTGCAAATTGTTCAAGACCAGATATAGCATTTTCAGTAAATTTATTAGCAAGATATAGTTCTACACCAACACGAAGGCATTGGAATGGAGTCACACATATTTTACGTTATCTTCGAGGAACACCAGATATGGGTTTATTCTACTCAAAGAATTCTAAATCACATTTAGTGGGTTATGCTAATGCTGGTTATCTATCTGACCCTCATAAGGGAAGATCACAAAAAACATATAAGACTTACAGAAATGCATATGAACAAACATACATAATGCCATTCAAGAAACAAAATCATATGTCTTTCACTCATTATCAAAATCAGTCAAGACATAGTACTTATCAACCAAGATATAACATGTATGACAATACATCATCTTTTAAATGGAATGGCCAAAAACATGTTAATTCTTTATATTTAACTAATGTCAAATATGTGCCTAGAAGGTATGTCCAAGTTTGGATACCTAAAGGATATCTAAACAAAGATGGTGTCCCTAACACTCAAGGACCCAAATAAAGGGTACCAAAAACTTTGTCTCCATTGTAGGAAAGTCGCAAGGAATGCAAGAAGTAGGCAAAGACAAAGAATCTAAAAACCAAATGGTTTTTAGATAGTGGATGTTCAAGGCATATGACGAGCAACCCCAAATTATTCACCGAGTTGGAACATATCGAGAATAGAGGAAATGTGACATTCGGTGACAACAACAAATAAAAAGTTGACGGAAAAGAAACAATTGCGGACCCTAACACATTTCAAATACGAAATGTGTTGTTAGTAAGTAATCTTTCATATAATTTACTTAGTATTTCTCAACTTATAGATTGTGGATATAATGTTTCTTTTCTTCCCGATTCCTATGATATAACAAATGAAAAAGGAAAAATTGTATTAAAAGGAAGTGTAGATGGTAACAATTACACACGGTCACTAACTAACATGTTAGATGCTAAGGTTAAATGTTTAATGTCACATGACTTAGATGTAAACTTATGGCATAGAGACTAGGCCATATAGGAATTTCAACTACTGAAAAGATATCTAAGAAGAATTTAATTAGAGACATGCCTAAGTTAGACTTAGATAATTTTGAACTATGTGAAACATGTATTAAAGGAAAACACATTAAAGAAACGTTAAAACCGAAACATGAAGTGAGTATTAGTCATGTACTAGAACTGGTTCATTTAGAATTATTTGGTCTAAGTAGGACAAGAAGTCTAGGTGGACACTACTATGTGTGTGTCATAGTAGATGATTACTCACGATACGCATGGACATTGCTCTTAACACATAAAGACGATGTTCTATTGGAAATCAAAACTCTTATCAAGCAACTTGAAAACATTTACGAAGAAAATGTCAAAAGAATTAGGAGTGATAGAGGTAGAGAATTTAAAAACAAAGATGTAATCAAGTTTTGTGAATTACATGGAATTAAACACGAATTCTCACCGCCTAGAACACCAAACTCAATGGAGTTGTTGAACATAAAAATACAACAATTCAAGAAATTGCTAGAACAATGTTGTGTGAAAACAATGTACCTAAATATTTATGGGCTGAAGCTGTTAGTTGTGCATGTTATATTATAAATAGACTTTCTATTAGAAAGAAATTAGACAAAACACCTTACGAATTGTTAAACAGTAAACAACCTAAGGTAGATTATCTTATAGTATTTGGATGTAAATGTTTTGCACTTAACACTAAAGATAATCTAGACAAGTTTGAACAAAAGTCTATTGAATGCATATTTGTTAGTTATTCAGCTAACTCAAGAGCATATAAGTGTTATAATCATGCGTCTAGAAAGATAATTGAATCCATACATGTGCAATTCAATGAAAATGCATGTGTTGAAGTTAGTAATAAAACTCAACATAAACAAGAAAATAATATTGAAAATATGTTTGATGATGATATATTACTTGAGCCTGTACTTGATCATGTAGAACCAACTCCCCCTGAACAAGACTTGAATGAAACCTTGGATGAAATAAATGAAGAAATTTTGCAATTGGAAGATAATACAACTAACGATCCAATTACATATGATAATGTTCATACAAATGAAACATTTGAACAAGATGAGGGTGAACCTAGTCAATCTAGGAATTGGTGGCACCCTAAAGAATTAATCAATAGGGATCCAAGAGTTGGGTTTAAAACACGTAAAAATATAAGTCAACCTGAAGAACATAGCTTAATATCACACTTAGAACCTAAGAATATAAAGGAAGCCTTAGGTGATATATCTTGGATAGATGCCATGCATGACAAATTGAATCAGTTTACAAGGAACAACGTGTGGGACTTAGTACCTAAACCTGAAGACAAGTCTACAATAGGAACTAAATGGGTCTTTAGGAATAAAATGGATGAGCAAGGAAATACTACAAGAAATAAGGCTAGGCTAGTCGCACAAGGTTATAATCAATAAGAAGGAATAGATTATGAAGAAACCTTTGCACCCGTTGCACGACTAGAAGCAATTAGATTGTTACTTGCGGTTGCAAGTCTAAGCAATATTCTCTTCCAAATGGATTTCAAGAGTGCATTCTTGAATGGATACATCCAAGAAGAGGTGTTTGTCAAACAACCTCCTGGATTCGAAGATCCAAAGAATCCTAACCATGTGTATAAGCTTAAGAAAGATTTATATGATTTGAAACAAGCTCCAAGATCTTGGTACGATAGATTTGTAAGCTTTCTTATTGCAAATAATTATCAAAGGGGGACCATAGACAACACATTATTCCTAAGAAGAAAAGATAATGACTTATTAATAGTTCAAATATATGTAGATGATATAATCCTTGGTTCAACCAAACCTACCTTAGTAAAAGACTTCGAAGAGCATATGAAGTCAGAATTTGAAATGTCAATGGTAGGAGATTTGAATTATTTCTTAGGACTTCAAATCAAACAAACCCCTCAAGGAATTCACATTAGCCAACTTAAGTATGTTAATGATATGATTAAGAAGTTTGGCTTTGAAGAGTTGAAACCAACACCTACATCCATGATTGTTAGCACCAAACTAGATAAGGATGAAAATGGTATACCTTCTGATAACACACTATATAGGTCTATGATTGGCTCATTGTTATATTTAACCGCATCAATGAGTGATATCATGTTTAGTTTGTGTATGTGTGCTAGGTTTCAATCTTGTCCTAAAGTCTCACATTACAATGCGGTGAAAAAGACCTTTAGATATCTTAAACACACACCTCACTTAGGACTTTGGTATGATAGAAACACTAAGTTGGAATTATACGCATATAGTGATGCTGATTATGGTGGTTGCAAGTTAGATAGAAAATCTACTAGCGGTATATGTCAATTCATAGGAACCAACTTGATCTCTTGGTTTTCTAAAAAGCAAGCTAGTGTAGCACTTTCTACCACCAAAGCCAAGTATATAGCCTTAAGCTTATCACTACCCACATACTTTGGCTGAAACAACAACTTAGTGATTTTGGCATTAAAATGAATAAGATTCCAATTTTCTGTGATAGCACAAGTGCGATCAATCTTTCTCGGAATCCGGTGCTTCATTCTAAGGCCAAACATATTGAAGTAAGATATCATTTCCTTCAAGATCATGTTCAAAATGAGGATATATTTATAAATCATATAAGAAACGATCACCAAATAGTTGATATCTTCACCAAACCCCTTAATCAAGCCAATTTTGAAAACTTACAAGCCAAGTTAGGAAAGATGACTTACGATACCATTGCATAGTTCTATCATTTCCATGATTTGTAAAATAAAGAGGGAGATAGAATAAGAACATGATTTTAGTTGGTAAGTCATGATTTGGATGGTTGAATAATATCCTAAGTTTCAATTGGTATAAGTTTTGGAGCATAGAATAAGGGGGAGAGTATAATTTGAAAGGGAGCACATGAACACATATCTTAAAAACATGAGAGAATTGAGAGTTTGAAAACAATTGGTATAGAATTGGTGAAACAATTAGTAACTGGTGAGGTTTTCAAAACAATTCAATTGGTAAAAGTGTGAAAAACATTTGGTTATAAGTTGTGACTAAAATCATGATAAGTTATTTTGAAAATCATCCAAAAGGAAGAGAATGTTGAGAAATATGTTAGATAATTTTCAATGTCATGATTTTAAGTGGTGAATGAATGAAAATGTCACATATGGTGTTATATGTGATTAAAAGTTGAAAAAGTTGAGAAAAATAACATCGATGTCTCAGGTTGTTGCACTTTGATCCCTCACATCGATCGATCTATGTAAGGTAGAGAAAGTTCAAGACCCTACTATGAGACATCAATCTCTAAACTTGAGACACATCGATCGATCGATGTATACATCGAACCCTCACTTTGATCGATCTATGTAGGTCAGAGACAAACTTTGAAACTCACTGTGAGACATCGATCTCTGAAGCTGAGGCACTTCGATTGATCGATCTCTACGGTTTTTAGAAATATTTTTATAAAATGTAATAAAGTTGTTGTTTTCATTTGTACATGTTTTATATATGTTCATTATGTGATTATCATATGATTTTGATAAATATAAATGTCTTGTGACTAATGTGCCTTGGAAGTTTCTACAACTTACCAAAAAAAGCAAAATTGGTATTTTGAGTTTTGTAGGAACATGGTATGGTGGAAATACTTCAAGGACTTATTCTCATAGTATTTATCATGACAAAGTTGTTATTATATTCATTTCTGACCATCGGGGTCATTTTTGGAGTTTTCTCACACCAGGGCATTTTGGTCATTTGCCCTTGAGGGTATTTTTGGTATTTTCACTCAAGGAATCTCTTGAGTATATTATTATCTTCATTTTGAAGATTATTTGGTGGTTCTTTATCTTATTCTCTCAAATGATGATACTATCGACAGTAGCGGGATATGTGACGGGTTGTGATGCCACATTTTATTTATTTCTTGAAGAAATTCTTCTATATGTTATTGGAGTATATTTATCATCATATTTCAGATAATTTAAAGGTGTTCAAGGTGTGAAAATGATGACTACATACAAGAAGAAATAGTGGAAATTTTGGTGTTATATCTTGACATAATCTTGTCAACTATTATTTGTTGATTTATTCTTCAAAAATCTGAGTTGATATACGTATATGCAAGCCTCCAAAGATGTATTAACAGGTGAAAATGATGGTGTATTTATTTGATGGTTGGTGACAAGTGGATCTATTAAAAAGAAGCTAGTTGACAAAATTTGCCAACTAGGAAATTTTAAAGTTTGAACCCAACGGCTATGGCTGGTCTTGATAGATTTTTTGAGTCAAATGGAGCTCTCACATACCCTATTATATTGCCTAGTACTCGAAACGACTCACCGCCGTATCTCGCTAAGGAGAATACAAGGCGTTGATACTAATCAACTACATGTCATCATAATAATGTAAATCGATGTCAGCGGAAGTCATTACTACAATCCTCGATAAAATAATCATCATCATTAATACAATGTCTAGGAACTCTAAATCAATACAATAGTCAAATGAACGTAAACGCCAATTTCAAAAATACATAAACCTCGAATATCGAAATAACTGTCTAAACCAACCCTCAAAAGTCTCGTCTAAATATCCTTAGTCTTGAAATCTCCCGTCTCGATCTTCCAATGTATACTAACTCATGTGTAAGCATGTCCTAACTTCTCATACCTACAAAGCTGGTGAGTGGTGGTGTGAGCCAAAATCAACGGGTTCAGTAAGCAACCTACCTATACCCATTATGAAAATTATACATGCAGAGATAATTATAGATAACATTTACAAATCAACATACATGTCCCTAATACACAAATAAATTCACTTGAATATTTTTAACAGTTGACACATAGAGAATAGTCAAACAAGATATGTAAATCCATCAGCTCAATCTACACAACCGTGAAAGGTGCTTTTTTCAAGTATGACATACACAACAACAAATAATCATATAACAAAGAAGATAACAATGCATACCAATGAAGTAGATAAACAGCGTGATGAGGATCAAGGGTCCGATGAGGATCAAGGGCCCCATCAAGAGGTCAAAGGTCCTATAACAAGAAGGAGGGCAAAGGAACTTTGTCATCAAGTTGCCACCTTCTTGTACAAGCATGTTCAAGATGAGCCTAAGACTCCTTGGGTTCATTTCATTGAACCTTCAACTTGAGCATGTATCACATGCACGTCTACATTCTTGTTTTTGAATTTTATCTTGTGTCGTGTGATATTTGTTTTATGTCTTTTCTTTGTAGGTAAATTAGGTACATGAAATGTTTGAAGAGAATGTTTGAAGAGAATGTTTCAAGAGAATGTTTCAAGAGAATGTTTCAAGAGAATGTTTGAAGAGAATGTTGAAGAGAATGTTTCAAGAGAATGTTTCCAAGAGAATGTTTGTCTATGCTAAGACAAATTCAAAGGTGTCCAAGATAGAAATCTCTTGATCAAGTTGAAATCATCTTCATTATCCATAAAGAGGGGGGCGGCCACTTTAAATTAAAGGATAACATCTCACTTGAATTTGAACTTGAAGATAAACTTGAATTCAAATTCAACCATAATTTGAATTCAAGTTTTAACCAATTTGAGGCATACATTTCAAAAAGGATTCGGCTATCATCTCAAGGGATCACACGCCATTCTTTGAAGCAAGGATAAGGATAGGTCAACAATTCAAATTTGAATCCAAGTTTAAATTCAAGTTCAAGTAAACTCAATCTCCAACCAGCATTTGAATTCAACATCTCAACCATGTGAAGACATCTCACACGCCTAGAAAGGCTTCCACACGCCAACTTGGAGATAAGAAAAGGATGGGATCATAATTCAAAGATTGAATTCAAGTTTGAAGTCAAGTTGAATCCAATCTTCAACTAGCCTTTGAATTCAAGTTCAACCACTTCATCTTCATCTCCAACGTCAATTTCATCACCAAACGTGTCTAGATTCATTGAAGATAACATCTTGCAAGCATTTCAAGTTTTAGCTAGAATTATCTTAGTTTTAATTTTCAAGCAAAGTTCAAATTTAAACATTTGTTAGATAGCTTTATTTTGAATTATCTCTAGCCATTTCAAGCTAAAGGGGGGCGTTTCTTAGGCCTATAAATAGACCCCTTTGGCTGGTTGTAATCTCACCTTTCGATGAAGCACAATTAAAGGTACGTAACTCCTCCAATTTCAATTCCAATTATCGTACTATTCAATCTTCATCAAGATTTCACAGCAAGCCTTCAGGAACAGGAAGTTCACGGCCTACAGGGGGCCAAACGTGTGACCAAGGATCATCGCAAAGGATGGACAATCGTGTGCAATCCACACAAAGGAGAGATGAACGCACCCAACCAAAGGCTCCTACCGGCAATTCTTCGGATTCCTCAAACAGGTTTCGAGACATTAAATGTTATAAATGTCAAGGACGTGGTCACATAGGAAAAGAATGTCCTAATGCAAAAAGAATCATGTTAATTGAAGAGACAAATGAATATGTGTCCGAGTCCGAGCATGAAAACGAGTCTGAGCATGATAATGAAATTGAACCTGAAGAGGATCTAGGCGCATTAGATGATTTTGACACTAAAGAGTTTCTTGTTGTGCGTAGGGCTCTAAATGCATATTCGAAATTAGATGATCACGAACAACATAGAGAAAACATTTTCCATATTCATTGCATGATAAATGGTAAAGTGTGGACCATGATCATTGATTCCGGTTCTTGTGCGAATGTGGCTAGCATCGAATTAGTAAGAAAACTGAATTTGCCTATGACTAATCATCCGCATCCTTACAAACTTGCATGGCTAAATGACTGCGGTGAAGTTAGCGTAAGTAAACAAGTTTTGATTTCTCTTAGCATTGGTAGTTACAAAGATGATGTTTTATGTGATGTCGCACCAATGCATGCTAGTCATATCTTACTTGGTAGGCCATGGCAATTTGATAGACATGTGACATATGATGGTTATTTGAATCGTTATTCTTTCAAATTGAATGGCAAATTGTATAAACTGCATGCACTTCCACCACACAAAGTCCACGAGGATCACCAACGCATGTCCAAGTCTAGAGCTGATCCTAAGGAAAAAGAAGCCGAGAGAAAATTCGTGGAGTGTATGAAAAGTGAGAACAAAAAACAAGAGAGCAAGGGAAAAGAGGTAGTGCCCCTAAGTGTCAACGAGTCCAAAAAGAAGTGTGGGTATTTCGCAAAGAAAAGAGAGGTTACACGTGCACTTTATAACAACCAAACTGTCTTCATCATCATCCCAAAGTCGTGTCAACTTGCCCTTGAAGAACTCCCCCCAAACTTACCTACCTCAGTTGCGTCCCTTATCCAAGAATATGAAGTTCTATTTCCTTCCGAACCACCATCCGGATTACCACCCATTAGAGGGATAGAAAACAAAATCGACTTTGTCCCAGGAGCCGTGTTACCCAATCGCCCAGCCTATCGAGCAAACCCCGAAGAAACCAAAGAAATCCAAAGGCAAGTAGAAGAGCTCCTAGCTAGTGGACAAATCCGACAGAGTCTGAGCCCATCTGCCGTCCCCGTCATTTTAGTACCCAAAAAGGATGGAACGTGGAGAATGTGTACCGATTGCCGAGCCATAAACAAGATTACCGTCAAGTATAGGTACCCCATACCTAGGCTAGACGATATGTTAGACATGTTGCACGGATCCAGATTCTTCACCAAAATTGACCTTAAGCAAGGGTACTTCCAGGTACGCATTAGAGAAGGGGACGAATGGAAGACTGCATTCAAAACCAAGTTTGGGCTCTATGAGTGGTTAGTGATGCCCTTCGGGCTCACCAACGCCCCTAGTACCTTTATGAGGCTAATGAATGAAGTCTTACGTGCATTCATAGGACGCTTTGTCGTTGTCTATTTCGATGATATCCTAATCTATTCCCACACCATAGAAGATCATCTTGACCACATTAGAGCCGTTTTTGAAAAGCTTAAGCAAGAACAACTTTACGCCAACTTTAAGAAGTGCTCTTTCTGTTTAGAACGCGTAGTTTTTCTAGGCTTTGTCATTTCGGCTGAGGGAGTAGAGATGGATGAGGAAAAGGTTAGGTCAATTGTGGAGTGGCCTATACCTAAGAATGTAGGGGAAGTTCGCAGTTTTCATGGTCTAGCCAGCTTTTATAGACGCTTTGTCAAAGATTTTTCTTCCATAGCTGCACCCCTAAACGAAATTGTGAAAAAAGATATGCCTTTTAGGTGGGAAGAACCACAACAACAGGCATTTGACGAACTTAAACGTAGGCTGACCACTGCACCCATACTTAGACTACCAAATTTTGACGAGACCTTTGAGATCGAGTGTGATGCAAGTGGAGTGGGTATAGGCGCAGTTTTGACCCAAAGTAAGAAACCCATAGCCTACTTTAGTGAAAAGTTGAAAGGAGCATCATTGAATTACTCTACCTATGATAAGGAACTTTATGCCCTTGTGAGATCCCTACAAACTTGGCAACACTATCTTCAACCTAAAGAGTTTGTGATCCACACTGACCACGAAAGCCTTAAGTATCTTAAAGGGCAAGGAAAGTTGAACAAAAGACATGCCAAATGGGTAGAGTTCATAGAACAATTCCCTTACGTGATTAAGTACAAACAAGGAAAGGATAATATAGTTGCTGATGCCCTCTCTAGGAGATACACGTTAGTGACTACATTATCTTCCCGCTTCTTAGGATTTGAATCACTTAAGGACTTGTACCCCAATGACCATGACTTTGGCACCATATTCGAGGCATGTAAAGAAGCACCATTTGGAAAATTTTACATACATGAGGGTTATCTTTTCAAAGAGCAAAAATTGTGCGTTCCCCAATCATCCCTACGAGAAGCATTGACCAGAGAAGCCCATGGGGGAGGCTTAATGGGTCATTTCGGAGTGTTCAAAACCCTTGAAACTCTTAAGGAACATTTCTATTGGCCCCATATGAGAGTAGACGTCGAGAGGTTGTGTGGTAATTGCATCACCTGCAAACAAGCAAAATCCAAGTCCCAACCACATGGCCTTTACACGCCTTTACCCGTCCCTGATTCCCCTTGGATTGACATTTCTATGGACTTTGTTTTAGGACTTCCTAGGTCTCGGGGAGGACGCGATAGCATTTATGTTGTGGTTGATCGATTTTCAAAAATGGCACATTTCATAGCATGTAGAAAAGTTGATGATGCCACACATGTTGCTGATTTGTTCTTCAAAGAAATTGTTAGATTGCATGGCATGCCACGTACAATTGTAAGTGATAGAGATACGAAATTCTTGAGTCATTTTTGGCGTGTTTTGTGGGCTAAACTTGGTACACAATTGTTATTTTCCACCACCGCACACCCACAAACTGATGGACAAACTGAAGTCGTTAATCGTACTCTTTCTCAACTTTTGCGTGCCATTTTGCAAAAACACATTAAACATTGGGAAGATTGTTTACCATATATCGAATTTGCATATAATAGGAGTGTCCATCACGGTACTTTGCATAGTCCATTTGAAATCGTGTATGTCTTTAATCCCTTGTCTCCCATTGATTTGATTCCTATTCCCGTGCATGAACGTTCTAGTCTTGATGGTAAACAAAAAGCGGACAACATAAAGAAACTGCATGAACAAGTTAAAACACAACAAGAAAAGAAAAACAAAGCTTATGAAAGACGAGCTAACAAACATCGGAAAAGAGTTGTGTTCAAACCTGGAGATTTAGTGTGGTTACATTTGCGTAAAGAAAGATTTCCCAATGAAAGAAAGTCAAAATTGTTGCCTCGAGGAGATGGACCCTTTAAAGTATTGAAACGCATAGGTGACAATGCATACATCCTTGATCTTCCCGACAGGTATGGCTCAGTTTCTCCTACTTTTAATGTTGCTGATCTCACCCCTTTCAACGATGACCTTTTTGATTCGAGGACGAATCCTTTTGAAGAGGGGGGGATTGATGAGGATCAAGGGTCCGATGAGGATCAAGGGCCCCATCAAGAGGTCAAAGGTCCTATAACAAGAAGGAGGGCAAGGGAACTTTGTCATCAAGTTGCCACCTTCTTGTACAAGCATTTTCAAGATGAGCCTAAGACTCCTTGGGTTCATTTCATTGAACCTTCAACTTGAGCATGTATCACATGCACGTCTACATTCTTGTTTTTGAATTTTATCTTGTGTCGTGTGATATTTGTTTTATGTCTTTTCTTTGTAGGTAAATTAGGTACATGAAATGTTTGAAGAGAATGTTTGAAGAGAATGTTTGAAGAGAATGTTTCAAGAGAATGTTTCAAGAGAATGTTTGAAGAGAATGTTGAAGAGAATGTTTCAAGAGAATGTTTCCAAGAGAATGTTTGTCTATGCTAAGACAAATTCAAAGGTGTCCAAGATAGAAATCTCTTGATCAAGTTGAAATCATCTTCATTATCCATAAAGAGGGGGGCGGCCACTTTAAATTAAAGGATAACATCTCACTTGAATTTGAACTTGAAGATAAACTTGAATTCAAATTCAACCATAATTTGAATTCAAGTTTTAACCAATTTGAGGCATACATTTCAAAAAGGATTCGGCTATCATCTCAAGGGATCACACGCCATTCTTTGAAGCAAGGATAAGGATAGGTCAACAATTCAAATTTGAATCCAAGTTTAAATTCAAGTTCAAGTAAACTCAATCTCCAACCAGCATTTGAATTCAACATCTCAACCATGTGAAGACATCTCACACGCCTAGAAAGGCTTCCACACGCCAACTTGGAGATAAGAAAAGGATGGGATCATAATTCAAAGATTGAATTCAAGTTTGAAGTCAAGTTGAATCCAATCTTCAACTAGCCTTTGAATTCAAGTTCAACCACTTCATCTTCATCTCCAACGTCAATTTCATCACCAAACGTGTCTAGATTCATTGAAGATAACATCTTGCAAGCATTTCAAGTTTTAGCTAGAATTATCTTAGTTTTAATTTTGAAGCAAAGTTCAAATTTAAACATTTGTTAGATAGCTTTATTTTGAATTATCTCTAGCCATTTCAAGCTAAAGGGGGGCGTTTCTTAGGCCTATAAATAGACCCCTTTGGCTGGTTGTAATCTCACCTTTCGATGAATAACAATTCTTGATATTTTCTTCACTTTGAGTGATACTTTGTTTTCTTGGTTTTGCATTAAAAACCTAAGTTAAGATCCTTCAAAGTTGAGCGATTTGAAGGTATTGCCATTGCTAAAAGGTGCCGTCCAGGAGGGCCATCTTGGTTTGCCTGATCAACGACCATCTTATAGTGTTGGTCTTGCTCGTTGTCCACACGTTTGATCACTAAGGAAGCAAGGGGATGTTTACTTCTTTGTGCCTAACCCTTTGTGAAGGACGTTTGGAAGGTGGAATTGTTGGAGCCCACGAGTTGCACGCATCACAGCGGAAAGTAAGTCACTCCACATAATAATGCGCAACTTTATGATGCATGCCTTTCCATACGTGTCACGTGCAACAACATCATTATCCCACACAATATGCTCCTTTTTTCCATGATATGTTATGCATGACTCGGGTCCTACTCATCACTCCGTAATGTGGAGTCAGCGGACATCGCTCCGTAACATGGAGTCAGCGAACTTCACTCCGTAATGTGGAGTCATCGTACATCGCTCCATAACATAGAGTCAGCAGACATCGCTCCGTAACGTGGAGTTAGCGGTCATCGCTCTGTAACGTGGAGTTAGCGGACATGGCTTTGTAACGTGGTGTCAGCAGACATCGCTCCGTAACGTGGAGTCAGCGCCCCAAAGGGATGCAATGCTAATGTACGTGCCATGAATGCTCCACACACATAAGCCATGATATGGCGCATCCATGCTCCTATATATACCCGCGCCCATACACGTGAATATATGCTTATATGTATACCCCCATTTTATTATGGTGTATTCATACTCATATATATACTCGCACTCATACACGTGAACATATACTTGCATGTATACCTCCACACGTCCATATACACATGCAATACGCATTGAGATCGTACAACCATACATACACCCAGTTCATGTGTACATACATATCTCACTTATACATACAACTCGCATATAGAGAAAAGACAATTACAGATATGCAACAAACAATACACTGATGCATGATAAACCTAACAAGCACAAATAGACCACTGACCTCTGATGCATGACAGTATAACGAGTACATATAGAACATTTACATCTGATGCATGACAACATAACGAGCACAAATAGACCACTTACTTCTGATGCATGACAACATAACGAGAACAAATAGACCACTTACATCTGATGCAACATAACGAGCACAAATAGACCACTTACCTCTGATGCATGACAATGTAACGAGCACAAATAGACCACTTACATTGAATCTGGTATTCACTTTCTTCTCTTCTAGGCTCGAACCTAAACAATTGTAGTATAAAATCAATCCTAATAATAAAAGTTAATTTGAATTACTTAATATAATTAGTTCATAGCTTTCTATTTTTTTCCTAACCGAAATTTTCCAGGTACAAAATATCTCACATCGGCCAAAAAGACAATGCCCACGCCAATAGCCATAATCAATTAACAAAAACTAAATACGTTTTATATCCATTAACTTATATATATATATATATATATATATATATATATTCAAATATACATCGCGCACATACAATACATATAATTAATTATGATAATATTCATTTGTGCCCAATTGATTTGGCCACTGCCCACTAGTGGCAGTAATGATCAGCTCCAAGGAAAAAAAACAAACAAACTTCTACATATACATGAAATCAATATATGCTATAACCAAATGCATATACACTTCCTAGAAACCTCTATTCATACAAGGTATCTATGTGGCCGCTGTATATGAGACAATCGACCTCCCCCTTCAATTTATTATCTTATTTCTCAGTAAGAAATCGGTCCCATTTAACAAGAATCTTAATTGTTAAATTAAAACATTTAATATACATACATACACACACATATATATATATACACATAAATACATACATATATATATATACACAAATACATATATATGTATATATATATATATATTCATATGCAACGGCGGTATATAAAATTCAAATTATAATTACCCAATGTTATCCATATATATACACCTTAGTTTGGCCCTCATTCATCCGAGGGTACCAACATACAAAAAAAAATATAAATATGACTCATATGGATATATATTCAGTAAACATATAATCAACAATCTATGGAAACATAAATACCATCATGCATGATCCGATTTTATTACGAACATATAGCCATACGATTTGCGAAAACATAGCAAATATAGAAAGGATACTTGCCTCGATCCAAGTATATACTATACCGTAACCGAAATCGGGATTGAGTTGAATTTGCCTCCTCCTTCTCTCACTCACTGCAGGATGATTTGATGGTGGAGTGGAACAAAAGGGATGTCGTTGGTTTTTGTTAGGGCGGGGAAGGACGGCTGTTAGGGAGGGTGGGATTTAGAGTAGGGTAAGAGAGTATATATAAGTATTTAGGTAGGTGTTGTGTTAGGAGGTCTCCTAGTAGATGAAATTCAATTTAGGTAATCCTAATCTCTTTTGGAATTCGATTACTAACTTACTCTTTTAATTCTAATCTAGTTAGGATAAGTATATATCTACACACCTAAATATTTTATATTCCCTTTTTTTCTTTCAAAAGTAGCAAACATAACATATACCATCTTATCCCACTATTTTATCTTCACATTTTATTTACTATTTTAAGGTGGAAATTTCGGCCATTACAAGTGCAAAGGTGGACCGATTATGTTGTTTTATTTTGCCAAATGTACAAGGCCAACCAATGATGTGAAGACACTTATGCATTGATGATGAAGATAGTGACACGCTGGAGTTCTTATCTACAAGGCTCAACTCACACTATAAATAGGAAGCAATGATGAAGAAAGAACACACTTGAAAAGCAAAAGTTGATTTATCTTGCTATCTTCTTCTACACTCCATTCTTATTTCATTCTTTGTGGCCAAGGTGTTCTTGTGATATTTTTTGTGGAGCTACAGGCCTCTTGTGTTTCATTTGTAAGATTTATTAGCCAAATCTATAAGGCTATATCAATAGGTGATAGAGGTGTTGCAACCAAGAGTTGCATAGAGGTGTTCATCCAAGTCTTGAATAGAGTTGGTGTTTAACCCAAGGATCAAACTTGGTTCTTGTTGTAATTTGGTTCATACCATAGTGAAATCCAGGGAAAGGTGTTCCTTGGGACTGGAGTAGGTCACATTGACCAAACTAGGATTAATTCTCGGTGTTCTTGTCTTGTTTCTACATTTATGTTTTCTGCCTGTTTTTCACTGCAGATTTCACACAACTTCACACGTTTTAAAAAAAATAGTTAAACACTTTACAAATTCGTGATCTTTAGTGGAGTTATACTTCAGACTGTTAGCTTTCATTTGCAACAAGGATCACTTGATTTGAGCATGGGAAAGATAGTCTTTCAGTCTTTGCAAGATAACTGCTCCAATCTGGCTGTAATCTGACCAGTTTTGAGAAAACTTGAATTCTATTTTAACCAAGAATTGTTCAAGGTCAGGGCCTTTTGAAAACACAAACTAGACATCCTAAGGTGTTTTTTGACATAATGATCAACCTTTTTGGTTGAATATTCAAAGAGAAATACTTTTTTTAATTTCAGCAACATTCTTTCCAATTCTGTCTAGATTGACCATCTGAATCTTTTTATTTGTTTGAAGGGTCAAACGATCTTATTTTTGTCCAATGTTTGGACAGAGTCTTGTCAATACATTGAAGTGAAGTTCTAAAAATTTTCATAATTTTTGGAGTTGTGTACATGGATTTTTAAATTTTTCAAAAACATGTTCTGAATCTGAGGTAGTCTCAGATTCTGTTTTCAAAGGGGATTTTTATCAAGGGTAGTATTGTAATTTCCGCTAACCACTATTCAACCCCCCTCTAATGGTGTTTATTTCAGGTGGACGGTCCAACAATCTATATTCAACCGCTGAGGAAGATCTAGATACTGTAGTTTGCTTCTTGGCCTTCCACGATACCAGAGTATCTCCAAAGAACATACAATACCCTGTGACAGACCTTCTGGTCTCAGTGCATCCACCCAAATCTGAATCTACATATGCTTTGAGTAACTTTGAACCTGTGCTAGGAAATAACAATCCCTGGCCAAGATTTCCTTTTAAGTATCTCAATAATCTGTGAACAACCTTCATATGCAATTCTGTAGGACTATCCAAAAATTGACTTATTGCTTCACACTATATGAAATATCAGGCCTTGTAATAGTGAGATACAATAACTTAATAATTCTCCTGTAACAAGACACTCTGAAAACAATAGTGAATCATTATGTTCCAATTTTAAATTTTGTTCCATGGAAGTCAAGGCAGGTTTAGCAGCTAACATGTCTCTTCTAGTAATTCCAATGTGTACTTTCTTTGACAGATCATGATCCCCCCTGAAACCTTGCCACCTCAACGCCTAAAAAGTACCTTAGAATACCTAAATCTTTGATTTGGAAGGTAGAGTGTAAGTGCTGCTTTAGGTGCTGTATCTGAGACAAAGAATCACTTGCTACAATAATATCATCAACATAAATGAGCAAAGCTATAAAGGAATCCGAAGACCTTTTTGTAAACAAAGTGTAATCATTTTTAGACTGTTGGAATCCTTGAGACAACAAATACACAGTACATTTCTCATTTCACTGTCTACTGGCTTGTTTAAGGCCATAAAGAGATTTTTGAAGCTTGCAAACTGCATTAGGAACTGATGACTGAATTCTTTGTGGTAAATCCAATAAATCTCCTGATATAAATCACCATGAAGAAAAGAATTGTTGATATCTAACTGATGCACATGCCAATGGTTCACAGAAGCTAAAGCCAGAAGAAGGTGCACAAAAGTAATTTTTGCCACAGGAGAGAAAGTATCAACATAGTCTATACATGGTTGCTGGGTGTATCCTTTGGCCACAAGCTTTGCCTTATATCTCTCTATTAAACCATCAGCCTTTCTTTTAACTTTATAAACCCACTGACAGCCAATGGGTTGCTTATCAGGTGGTAAAGGAACAATGCTCCAAGTATTTGTGGCCTCTAATGCTGCTAACTCCACCTGCATTGCCTGTTGATAGGATGCTGATGAAGCTACCTGTTGGTATGTCACATGCTCATGCTCAGTATTGATATTAAGTATGTAGGACTTGTACTCAGGAGTAAAAGCATCAAGAGAGTTATAAGACTGAATAGGATAAAGTAAGGAAGTTGATGAATCTGATTGACTAGACGAATGACTCAAATTATAATAGTAATCTTTCAAATAGGATGGAGCATGTCTTGGTTTGATAGATCTATGATCAGAAGATTCATGTGATGCAGGAGTTGATACTGGAGGCAAGTGGACCTGTAATTGTGTTATAGGTATCTGACCAGCAGGAGGAGAATTAGGATTATCAGAGAATGAAGAAGGGGAGGATGACTTAGTGTCACTTGAATATAGAGGATGGCAAGGAAGAGCCATCAAAGAAAGGAAAAGAGCTATCATAAAACAATACATCCCTGGAAATAATGACAGATTTTTCATCTAATTTCTGAAGAATATAACCTTTTGTATTCATGGGCATTCCAAGAAAGCAACTGGGCAAAGATCTGGGTGTAGACTTAGCCTTATGATGAGAGTTATCACAAGAAAAGGCTAAACACCCAAATACTTTGAGATGATCATAAACAGGCTGTACCTGATGCAAAATCTCATAAGGAGTTTTATGCTTAAGAATAGGTGATGGCATCAGATTTATCAAATATGTAGCATGCTGGAGACAAAAGCCCTAGTAAACAACGGGTAATGAAGCATGAAATCTGAGTGCTCTAGACACAACAACAAGATGCTGATGTTTTCTTTCTACTACCCCATTCTGTTGAGGGGTGTAATTACATGTTGTTTGATGAATAACCCAATGCTGCATATAAAACTCAGGCATCTTAAACTCCAGCCCATTATCACTTCTAAGAACCTTGATATGGATATTAAATTGAGTAGAAACATAATGGAAGAAACTCTGTAAAATTTGTCTAGCCTCAGATTTTACCTTAAGAAGATAAATCCAAGTATACCTTGAACAATCATCCACTATAGTAAGAAATATACTGACTGTACAAATTAGGATGCCTGTAAGGGCCCTATATATCAACATGAATGATATCAAAAGGAAACTTAGAGGCTGTAACAGATACAGGAAAAGGAGCCCTATTCAGTTTTGCTAAAGGACAAATTGTACAATTATTATTTTGGCTAAATGATGGTATATCTGGATGTAACCTATGTAGCTCTTGAATTCTGGCTGATGAAGCATGTCCAAGTCTGGCATGCTAGAGATATGAATGAGAATCTAAGCTTGATGAAGAGAGAGCAGAAGGCCATACACAAGTATTTAACATCAGACTGTACAGGCAGGCTGGAATCATGCATGTAATTGAGTCCATGATGCTTCCTAGCTGGACCAATCATCCTCCTGGATAACTAATCTTGAATGAAACAGCCAAAATCATTGAATGAAACAAGCAAATAAGGGGAATCAGTAAGCTTGCTCAAGGAAACAAGGTTGAAGGAAAATGAAGGAACATGTAATACATCCTTCAGAACAAGACCACTGTGTAGCTTAACCACTCCTTTATGAGTTGCATCAACTGTGATATTATTTGGAAGCTTGATAGAAACATGATCAATGGGATAATAAGAATGAAACAAGGTTAAGGAGCATGAAATTTGGTCAGTGGCCCCTGAGTCCAAGATCCATACACAATCTATACTTGTAGAATACTTACCTGTAGACATACCAGTCTGTGCAGTCATAACAGCACCTTCTAACTCTTTGTTTACACTGGTTCCTAAAACAACATCATCAACATCCAATAATTTTAGAAGTTCAGTAAACTGTTTTTGAGTAAGAGAATGTGTGGATTGTGGAAGCAGACAAGAAGAAGCCTGCTTAGCATCACAGTTCTGAGGCTTCTCTTTCATCGTTTCAGCTGCATTCACTTCGTTTTTAAACTTGAAACCATGAGGAAATCCATGTTTTCTGTAACATTTGTGACTTGTGTGTCCTATCTTACCACAATGATTACACTGCAAGCGCTTGTTACCTTCCTTATAGAATCTTCCATTTCCCCTCCCATACGTTTGTCCCTATCTCTTGTTCACATTCGTGTTAGCTACAAAACCTTCTTGATCATCACAATTAGTAACCAATGCTGTATGAACATTATTAAAACTAGCTATTGCACTGTTATTAGTGATCTTCCTTTCAAATTTCAGTGCCATTGCAAATACAGTTTTGATATCTAGCAATGGTGTCATCACAAATACCTGCGATCTGACTGGATCGAATGCTTTGTTCAATCCTTTGACAAACTTTGTAACATAATCATTCTCAATGAACTCATTCACCTTTTTAGTTATATCACATACACATCTAAGGCAATTACACTTTGGTATGGATCTTAAAGCCATTAGCTCTTCTCACATTACTTTCAATTTCGTAAAGTAATCATTTACGCTGAGACTTTCTTGTTTTACATCATAGAACTCACACAGTCTAAATGGATCACCATTACCGTATCTCATAGTCAAATCATTCCATACGTCCAAGGCACAATCATTCCATATTATACTATGTGCAATAGAAGGAGAGACACAGTTCATGATCCAGGATTGGATCATAGTATTTACCTGCCTCCAAGCTTGAAACTGAGGATCATTTGGTGTAGGTTTAGGCATAGATTCATCAATGAAACATGTCTTTTTCTTCAATAATAACTCCATTTGAAACGTCTTGCTCCACGGGTGAAAATTATGCGGAGTGAGTGGAGGTTGAGCTAGAAAAATCGCTGGACTATCGTTTGGATGTGAGTAGTATGGATTATTTGTTGGATTATCGTTGAGTTCATGATTGTTGCATGAACTAGATGATGTTGCACTAGCATTTGCCATAGCTAGACTTCAGTTGAAGTATATCGCATACGAAGAGAAATTTCTATGATGCAAAATAAGACTAAGAACATCAACAAATTGATGGCGAATTATCAAGGCTCTGATACCACGTCAAAATTGCACTAAACGCAGAATTCAAGTATCAAAGCAACGTGATCAAATGATGCAATGAACAAAAGAAGAGGAAAGAAAGTTTAAATGTTGCAGAGAAAAGAAAAAAGACGCCAAGTGTGCAGCTTGGAGAGGAAGAAAGAGAACGGTGAAAAAATCTTTCTATTTTTTTCAAGCCTTCATTCACCACATCTACATGTATTTATTCTATCTAAAGAAGTATCTAGAAGCCACATGGCACGTGAAAAATCAACTTGGCTTGATGCATCAGTTGCTGTGTTCTCGTGCCAAGACAAACCATCAGCGCGTCAAGCGTGCCAGGCATGCCATGCCTGCCAAGACCAACCATCAGCGCACCAAGCGTTCCAGGCGTGCCACGCATGCCAAGACCAGCCAACTGTTCAATGCCTTCGAACCATCTCACTGGTTGCTACTTTTATTTTGGCTTGACACTTGAAAATGCGTCTTTACTTGGCTGTTGAGCAATACAACCTTAACACCAGAATAGTCCTACAATTTTGGTCCAGCATTCAAGGTGTGATCACAGAAGATCACACCTCTGAAAACTAAGATGACTTCAACATCAACTTGCCTCCTATTTCCTCTCCTTTGCTTTGCAATAACATACCACTATCTTCAACAGTAGGGTAAAACTGCATATATCCGATCGCAAAGAAATTTGGTTCCTCTCTGGATCATGTGTAAATGCAGAATCTAGTGCACCGAGAACGTAAAGAAATAGGGGAATACTATGTGTGGGGTAAGGATGCATACATCCGATCGAAAAGCGATTCAGTTCCTCTCTGGATCATACGTAAATGCATAGTCTATTGTACCGAGAATGTCTTAACGATAGGCATAGCCAAATTTTCTATTCAGACTTGGGTAAACGTGTGATAGCCCTCTAGAAATAGAAAGGTTCGGAGTTACGATTTGCACTTCTCGCCCACACGAACAGGAACTCTTGGAAAACGGAGAAGTTTTTTTATGACCTTTTTTGTACTAGTCAGTCTTAGTATTATTTTTAATCTAAGTTTCGTATTTAAATTGTTCTAAAGAATATGTTTGCAGTATCTACACATATAGCTTGTTATTATTTTTATGCGTGACATAATACATGTCTCCACATTATCAAAATATATGATTCACATATTGATAAACCAGAATTAATCGTCTGTTAGTCAACAACAGTCAACGGTACAACTTCTGCAGTTCAGCACCCGAGCACTGCTGTTCAACTCTAATTACACTTCGGCTGTGCCCCATGACATCCTTTTTACTATCGAAGAATAGGCCAAGGACTGCACTTCGGCACCTAACTTCAGCCTCAGCTTCAGCCTAAGTGCTACACTCCAGATCAATTCGGCCAGATTCAACACTGCACCTCGGCAAAGCCTGGTTTTGCACTTCGGCGAAGGGGTCAAGCACGACATTACATCATAGAACCATCAGGCAAAAGTGCAGTTCAAAGAAAGAGTACACGTCTGGCTATTCAACCTGAACACGCCAAAGTCATTTCAACCAACCTACTAGTCACATCACCCGGCCTACTGGTCATATCAGTAGACCTACTGCATCATAGGTCTTCTGCCCCAAGCAGACGTCCCATCCGGAATCAGAAGCCAAGGACAAAGGGAAAACTAATAAAAGCAAGCAAAGGCAGACGAGAAAGCGGATCCGAGGCATCGAAACATTTTCCTATCTCTTGGAGCTAATACATTGAAATTTCTCTTCAGCCAATACCTGTGAGAATTTTCTAACTCCATATACTAAACTACATTCTCAGTGAGAAATGGCCCAAACTGACTTGAGCGTTGGAGGGTTTTACCCGGGGTCAACCCCCCGGGACCTCTGATTTCTGCTTCTTTATGCAGGACTTTCAAGAAGCTATTCCAGCAAAATATCAACCAGCATCTAACGACGTTCATTTGAGGTCATCTTAGACCTTTGGTGAAGATAGGCTTCATCATTTGGTGCTACAAGGAGGGCGCCTTAATCCCTTAATCCAGCAAAAAGTTCAAAAACAAAACAGCCAACATTTCTCTATGACGAAAGATCGTCGTGAAGGTTTGGGTGAGTCATCCAACCAACCGCGACACATGGTTACCCGCTCAGGTGTCCTTGAACAGGTTTCTCGGGCACCTGAATCGCCTAATCCTAATCTTATTCCAGAAGCTTCAAGGGAAGAAACGGATAAAGTGATGAAATATGTTGCAGAGAACATGGAAGATCCACCTTTGCCTCCTAGAGAAGTATCACAAAACCAGTCCTCTAGACCGCCTAGGGGTTTTATGGCAGATGCTAGAAGACACAGTTTCAAAGCTCCAACCGTGGAGTCAGAACATTTGTCCAGACCTCACTTAAGTGTGAGGTCAAAGTCTTTAAAGAGCGTCCCCAGGGACGAAGAAGTTCTTCGCGGGCCGAGAGCTTATTACGAAGAACACAGACACGAATTTGTGCAGGCAGCCCAGGAATGTCGCTTTTCCTGGGATATTGCAGAATATTTAGCGCCAGACAGTTTCAAGGTGTCAAAAATGGACACTTATGATGGGACAACGGACCTTACGGATCATCTCTTCCAGTTCCAAACTGCGATGAGTTTGAAGAATGTTCCGGACCCCTTACGTTGTAAAACTTTCCCTCTATATTTACGGGGAAAGGCTAGGAGATGGTTCCAAGAGCTCCCGTCAAAATCAGTGATGTCTTTTAAACAGCTGGCACAGAAGTTCAAGTCACAGTTCGTGTCTAGTATCCGATTCGTGAAGAACTCATCCCATCTGATGACCTTGAGACAAGGTCCAGATGAATCTATGTTGAAGTACATGCAGCATTTTTCAGATGAGTCGCTGCAGGTCAGTGGCAGGAATGAAGGCATGAAAGCTGCTGCCTTCATCAATGGACTCCGAGCTGGTCGCCTCTTCTCCCAACTGGCGGAAGAGGGACCTATAACTCTGAGGGAATGCTTGGAGAAAGCTCATCAGTTTGCCCGAGGAGAGGAGACAAATAGATTGAAGAGGGAAGCTGAGCAAGAAGCTCGGCAAGAAAGCCGATCCGGTTTCAAATAGGAGGATCAACGCAATGAAGGAAAAGACCGTGATCGGCGCAGTGCGTTCGATCGCATGGGAGGAAAAGGCAAGGGTGGTAATGATGGCTTACCCCTATTGGCCTCAAAAGATTATATTTTAGCCATCATGGAGAAAGACGGTCTGAGGACAGATCCAGAGCATCTGTATGGTCCTAGGGGAAAGAGAAACCCTAAACTTTATTGCCGATATCATAGAGATATTAGGCATGATACAGAGGATTGCAGGCAGCTGGCTTAGGGTATTAAACAACTGATCGAACAGGGTCACTTGAAGCAATTTTATGACCCGCGTTCACGCCTGCACAACCGTTTGGATTTCCACAAGGACCCCCAGAAGGACAAGTGCCGACCAGAGTCTCCACCTCGGCATCGCAAGACTGACGATGATGAGGAGCAAGGAAGGCATGGGGCTGTAGGTCGGCCCCAAGTCAATACCATTATATATACAATCTCTGCGGGTCAACCTCACACAGGTCAAGGTGCACCCAGTTCCTCAGGAACTTCATCAGGTCCACCATCTAAAAGAGCCAAGATGGCAAGAGAATTGACTTATGGGCCAAAAGATCCCATTCCACTAGACTCCAACAACACAGGTTTAGTGATAGATCTGTTCATACACCTAGCTCCTGATAAAGTTGTGGAGGTCCGACGTGTTTATGTGGACACCGGCAGTGCCGTGAATATAATGTTCTATCGGGTATATCAGCAGCTTGGTTTACCCGATTCCTTGATGAGGCCGGTTACTTCTTCTTTATATGGTTTCACTGGAGCTGCAGTGCGGCCAGCAGGACTGGTCACGCTCAGCTGCAGTTTTGGCAAACCCCCGGCCTATCGGTGTATATGGATAGATTTTTTGGTCATCAAGGAAATGTCCGCATACAACGTCATTTTGGGCCAGCCAGCTTTGGTGGCATTGGAGGCCATTGTATCACCTCTGCACGTCAGCATGAAGTTTCCCACTCCAGGGGGAGTGGTAACTATACAAGGTGATACACAAGTGGCGCAGAGTTGCTATGCTATTGCTACCAAGGGAAATGAATCGGTTCAGCAAGTCAGTCTGGATGAACTCATACCTTCAGATGAAGAGCACTTGCAGTCAGATGATGAAGTGCAAGGCTTCGTCCTTGATCCAAGCCGACCTGAAAATGTCATAAAGATCGGGACATAGATGCCATCTGAACTGCTAGCTCAGCTGCAGGATCTGCTGAGGGAATTCGCAATTATCTTTGCATGGACTGCCGAAGATATGCCAGGGATCCCCTCACATCTGGCTGAGCATAAACTGAATATCGATCCTTTAGCAAAGCCAATAAAGCAAAAGAAGCGGAACTTCGCTCCAGAAAGGAATAAAGTCATCGAAGAAGAAGTCAAAAAGTTATTGGCTATAAAATTCATTGTTTAAGTGCTTTATCCGATCTGGTTGGCTAACCCAGTGGTGGTCCCCAAGCAGGATGAATCATGGAGAATGTGTATAGATTACACTGATCTCAACAAGGCATGTCCAAAGGATTGTTATCCACTCCCGAAAATTGATAGGTTAGTGGATTCAACACTTGGGCATGAAATCTTTGACTTCTTAGATGCCTTTAAAGGCTATCATCAGATCATTGTGGCTATAGAAGATCAGGAAAAAATTGCTTTCATAACAGAGTCAGGTACTTATTGTTATGTAACTATGCCATTTGGGTTGAAAAATGCCGAGGCCACCTATCAGCGTCTGGTCAATTCTTTGTTCAGTGAACAAATTATCCGGATAATGGAAGTCTACATCGACGATATGCTAATCAAGAACAGGTCTCTTGATCAGTATATTCAAAATTTAAGGGAAGTCTTCACTGTGCTGAGAGACTCATGCATGAGACTAAACCCGAAGAAGTGCACGTTTGGAGTACGCACTGGAATGTTTTTGGAGTATATGGTTTCAAAAGAAGGGGTACAGACAAACCCTGCTAAAGTCAAAGCTATACGGAACATGCATCCCCTTGGAATGTAAAGGAAGTGCAGAGGCTAACAGACCGAATTGCCGCGCTGAGTGGATTCTTATCCAAGTCAGCAGAATGATCCCTTCCTTTCTTCATGGTCTCAATGAAGAAAATAGCTGTCCAGTGGGATGATCAGTGTCAAAAAGCCTTCGATGAGCTGAAGTCCCATCTGGCCGAGGTGCCAATGCTGACTTCACCTCTTCCTGGAGAGGAGCTATATGTGTATCTCTCGACGTGCAAAGAAGCTGTTAGCGCAGTCCTGCTAAGGGAGCAGGATAATATGCAAAGGCCCATCTATTTCGCAAGCGAAATCTTACATGGGCCTGAAGTGAGATATCCCAATGCTGAGAAGGTAGTCTTAGCACTCGTAGTGGCAGCGAGGAAGTTCAGGCCTTACTTGCAAGCTTATCCTATTATAGTGGTCACTGACCAGCCCTTAAAACAAATCTTGTCAAGGCCAGATACATCTGGCCAAGCTGCAAAATGGGTTGTGGAGCTTGCAGAGTATGACATCCAGTACAAATCAAGAAATTCTATCAAAGCCCAAGCATTAGCAGACTTCTTAGCTGAAGGTATATCCGTGGAGGAAGATATCAAGCCAGTAGCTGATTGGACATTATATGTGGATGGGTCTTCCTCCAAAGATGGTTGTGGAGCAGGACTCCCAATCATCAACCCCAACAAAGAAGAATTTGAATATGCCTTGTGATTAGACTTTAAATCAACTAATAACGAGGCAGAATACGAGGCCCTTATAGCAGGACTAGGCCTCGCAAGAAAGTTGGGGGCAGAACGAATCATTTCCCGAAGTGATTCGTAATTGATTGTTTCTCAGATCAACGGGGATTATGAAGCCAAAGAGGAAAACATGAAAAAGTATTTGTCTAAAGTGCTGCAGCTCGGTCAGGCATTCGAGAACTTCAGCATTGAACATATCCCCAGATCTGCCAACAAAAGAGCTGACGTGTTATCTCTGCTAGCATCATCCACTTCAACAACTTTGGGAAAGAAGATAGTTGTGGAGTTAGTAAAGCATCGTGCTTATGATGCTAATGAAGTGCTGCAAGTGGACTATCGCAATACATGGATGGACGAAATTGTTAACTTTGTGCAGCATAGAATTCAACCCGAGGACAAACGTGCAGCTTGGCGCCATTGATTGAAGGCGGCAAGGTATGCTCTCTTTAACGACCACCTATACAAAAAGTCATTTTCACAGCCTTGATTGAAGTGCGTGACTGAAGAAGAAGGAGATTACATCCTTCGAGAGATGCACCAAGGAATCTGTGGAAATCATTCTGGTGCACGGTCGTTAGCAAGAAAGTTTTATCTTGCTGGATATTACTGGCCCACTCTGCGCCATGATGCAGAAGGATTGGTCAGAAAATGTCAAGCATGCCAAGTCAATGCTCCAATATCTCATTTGCCAAGTCAAGAGCTCACTTCTATTGCAAGTCCCTGGCCCTTTGTACAGTGGGGGATAGATCTTGTTGGACCTCTGCCCCAAGCTCCAGGATCAGTCAGATTCCTAGTTGTTGCCATTGATTACTTCACCAAATGGGTGGAAGCAGAGCCTTTAGCCACAATAACAGGAAATCAAATCAAAAAGTTCTTGTGGAAAAATGTCATATGCCGCTTTGGCCTTCCGCAAGTCCTTATATCACACAATGGAAAAAAATTTGCTGACGATCCAGTTAAGAGTTGGTGTGCCGAGCTCAAAATCGAACAGCGATTCACTTCGGTAGCACACCCTCAGGCTAATGGACAAGTTGAACTGGCAAACAGAACAATCAAGGATGGACTGAGAAAACGTCTATACCAAATTGGAGCAAGTTGGGTATAGGAACTCCCAAGCGTATTATGGGCATATCGAACTACTACTTCAACCTCCACTAAGGAAACACCATTTTCCTTAGTATATGGCACTGAGGCCGTCATCCTAGCCGAAGTTGGTTCCAGCTCCACTCGAACAGATTACTATTCTGCTGAACCAACAGCCAAGAGTTGCGGCTGAATTTGGATGAACTGGAGGAAAAAAGGGAGCAGGCTCATGTCTGCATAGCTCAATACAAGAATCTAATTGCTCAATACTACAATTCTCGCGTACGTCCAAGATCTTATCAAGTGGGAGATTTGGTATTGCGCAACAATGAAGCAAGCCATGCAGCACCGACTGGGACTCTTAACCCTAAGTGGGAAGGTCCTTATCAGATAGAGGAGGTACGCTCGAATGGGGCCTATAAATTACAGACCTTGGAAGGCAAAACTTTACCAAGAACTTGGCATTCTACTCATTTAAGGCTTCTACGTCAGTGATGAATTTCACCTCAGCAGGTCTGAGTGGTTTTCCCAAAGAAGTCTTTCAAAGTATTCATTTACTAGCAGTGCTAGAAAAATGTAAATCATTTATTACCAGCAGTACTGGAAATTGAATAAAACAGTGTTTATGGAAGAGCCAATGTGTGATTCCATCATTTCGCATAAATAGATCAAGTAACATGTTTACTTTGTCTAAACTTTATTGCAATTATAAAGCCCGGCAGAGTTACAGTTAAATCAAGCGGCATAACATCTTTCGTAGAGCCAAAGGATGAGGCTGAAGTCCAACACTTAGGAAAAATCTAACGTGAAAAAGATTAATAGATTGTCTTTGGTAGAGCTAAGGACAGAAATTGCTACAGAGGATAATTTAAAGGACTTTGGCAGAGCAGAAGACAAATACTTGCATAACTATGGAAATAGAGCAAGTAAAGTCTCACCAGCAGAAGACAAATACTTGCACAACTATGGAAATAGAGCAAGTAAAGTTTCACATGCAGAAGACAAAAGCAGGAAAATAATAGCAAGATGAAGAGCAAAAGTTGAAGAAAAATGGATTTCTATTGAAGAAGTTATCTATTACAACTACAAAAAATTACAAGGAAAAATCCTATACTGCTCCTCCTCTTTATCAGCCTCTATGAGATCAACCCCTTCCTTGAATTGTTTGAGTTGTTTATCAAATATAGCTTCGGCTTCGGGGTTGTAGAGATTGGCAAGTTGGGGATGATCCTTATCTAAGGCTGGATAGACTTCGCAGCAAGCATCAATTGCGCAAGTTTGTCCTATTGCCAAAACAGAGCCTTATATCTTCATCACATTGTCCACAAAGTACTCAGACTTTTTGAACTCAGCAACGGTAGACTTTTTGATATCTTCAGCTTGATGCTCAAATTGGGAAATGAGCTCAGCTTTGCTCTTCTTTTCTGCCTCTAGTTGCTGGGCCAGATGATCCTTCTTCTTTTGATCTGCTTCAGCTTGGCTCTTCAGCTGGTACAACTCCTGCTCACAATTGTGGAATTCCTTCTAGAAGAACTCCAACTCATCCTGGGTCTTGGTGGACACCAGCTCTAGGTTGGTAATAACTTCCTTCAGTTCTTCCACTTGCAAATTTGCTACTGCAAGCCGAGTGTCAGACTCCTCCTTGCCTTCCTTAAGCTGGGAATTCTCAGACGTCAACGAGTCCATCTCTGATTTCAGTGAGTCCATCTCTGACCTCAATGTCTTCAGCTCAGCATCAATCTCTTTCATCCTGGAGTTGTTGAGTTTTGCCATCTCAGCCAACTCTTCATTAGCTTTCTTCAGGTCGGCATTGATCTCAGAGAGTTCAACCATCATGTTGTGCATCTCTTCTGCTCTTCTGAGCATGTCACATTCCTGAGCTCAGTACTGCAATAACCAAAAATGGTCAAATAAGAATTTCAACAACTTAAGTAAAAAAGGTTGGAAATTATGAAGGAAACCTACCATGGACATGTTTCTGAAGTAGGTGTTAAGAGCAGAATTCCAGTCCTGGAGTGCAAAACAGTCCCAATTCATGGGCAGCACTGACAGATCTGCCAACTTTTTTGCCACCCCTGGATGGGCAGCAGTATCAGCAAAGCAGTACACCAGGTTCTTCCAGGCACGGTGGTGCTGGTGAGAGGGCTCTTCTTCAGATAGAGTCTTCCCAAGAGGATGCTGGGGAGCATCCTCCCAAGAAGTTATGACAACTCCTCCAGTGGGGGCATCTTTCGTATCTCTAATAATCAACCCCCTTATAGCACCCCGTCCCGAACCCTAGGGTCAGAACCGGTACGCCCGCCGTATTCCACTAAGGGATATATAAAGCGTCTGTACGAATCCCTGCACTTATCAAAACGACAGAGTATTCGATTGCGAAAGCGAAATAAATCAATTCAGAACCCTAAATCAAAAGTAAAATCCCCAAATCATATATAATCAACATCAAGTCAAAATCCTCTGAACGACATCGTAAAGTACAAAAAATGAAATCCCTAAGCTAAATCCTCAATGAAATAATAAATAAAATAAAACTTCCTCGTTTCTTGATCATCGGTCATCAACCAGTCTACGTGTCCCAATGTGCTCATTCAGAGTCCTCTCCAACCCATATGTAATCATACCCTGAATCGTCTGCGATAAAACAAAACGAACGATGAGAGCGACAAAAACGTCACTCAGTAGGTACCCTGCCTGCATCGGCCCTGTGAGATCATACATGCTAGGACAGTAGTGAAATACATACAAGTACGGTAATACGAAAATAGACTGTCCACGTTTTCACAAATACACATAACGGTCATAACTTCTTAGAACAATCAAGCACATAATCATGCGAAATGAACGTGAAATGCAATGTCACATACATGATGCATGATAAGCCCACATTCTCTGAAACATACATACTATCGTGCAATGCATGACTCCGGAACCTAACAGAACGGAACGGAACGGAACAAATATGCGACTTAGGTCTCGCATACCTTAACATAACAGAACAGATATGCGATTTAGGTCTCGCATATCCTAACAGAACAGAACAGATATGCGACTTAGGTCTCGCATACCCTAACAGAACAGAACAGATATACGACTTAGGTCTCGCATACCCTAACAGAACATAACAGAACAGATATGCGACTTAGGTCTCGCATACCCTAACAGAACAGAACAGATATGCGACTTAGGTCTCGCATACCCTAATGCAATGTCGTGATGCATGGATGCATAGAAACCATATACGGAAGGCTTTATTACCTTCCCTCTCATTTTCCTTTTAATTTCCTCTTTTTCTTTATTCTTTTTCTTTATTCTTTTTCCTTTTTCCGCTTCTGATTCCTTCCCCGTAATTCTTCAATTTGCTTCCCTTTTCTTTTCTATTTCTGTTTGCAAACTCTCCCCCAGCCGACACCTCCCACACCATTCGGCCCTCTCCACACACCCTCAGCCTCCCCCTCAGCCGCCCCAACCACAACTTCCCCATCCGCACCACTCCCCCCTAGCGCACCCCCAGCTTGTCCCACCCCTAACTGCACCACCTACCCAGCTGCACCCTCTAACCCCCGTCAGCCCCCCTCCACCTCACAGCCGCCCCCTAACTAGCCCCCCCTAGTCCCACTCCATCAATCCGGCAGCACGTGGCCATAGCCCACCACCACCGGCCATGCGCCGTCGCTAACAACACCTCTTCTTCATATTCCTTCGTTTGTATATACAAAAAATACAGTCTTTTTCAAGTTCTTCGTACGGAAATAGCATCATACATATATATATACATATACGATCATATATACAGACATACAATTCATCACATATACATATAATCTAACAACCAAGCATCTATACAGTCACAAATACTAACGCACGATCTCGTTTCATAGAGAAATTAAGGATTGTACCGTTTTCATACAAAGGATGTTAAGGGGACACCTACCTGATGATTAATACTCGGTTGAATGGTTGATCGGGTTGGTGGTGCTCCTCCTAAAACTGGCGGCCTTGAGGATTCTTGAAGGAGAGATCGTTGATTTTTTTCTCTCTCTGAAAGGAGCGGACGTTTGCTAGAATGGGGAGGGAGAGGAGTTCACGTGGTTAAATAAAAATTTGATTAGGGTTTAGGGAAAATTTCCTAATCAAATTAGGTTTAGTAATTAATTAGCCCAAATGACCCTTTTGCCCCTTTTAAAAAGAATGGGATATAACATTCTTCCCCCCTTACAAAAAGTTTCGTCCTCGAAACTTGTGTGTTACGTAATCGGTAACTTAGTATAGTCCCACATAATTCATTTACCTAGATAATTAATCATAATAACATGCTTACCCGTTACCCTTCCTTAACACAACCAAGTCTTCAAAATCAGTGCTTATACACTTACAAACTAGCTCTATGATCATGCTCTTAATTCTCCAGAGATAGTGTAAGCAGCCTAATATACGAAATATGTGTATGGACATATTTTTCTTCAAGTTAAAAGAAAAGTATCTTACGTAGCTATAATTTTGAATGTAGCTTTAACTATTGAAAATACTGAACCTTCTAATTTTCGTAAACACAAAACTCAAATATCATAGATTTGTTTTTTTTTCAATGCGACATCTCAAATGACCATTTAAAAAAACGATGATATAACTTGTTCGCAAGAAATTTTGGTAAAGTTACGCCAAAACAGTTGAAAATTTAATAATGTAAGGTTTTATGAAACGATTTGAATACGGTACCTTCCATTTTCAAAAACAGGTATATATATTTTGAAAGTTATGTTTTGTTTCGAAAATTACAACATTTGAAAACTCCACGAATGCAAAGTTTCGAAAAACAATTTTGACTAAGATACCTCTCTTTTTCAAAAAGAAATAAGTACATTTGAAACTGTCTCTGGTTCACAAACTTAATAAGTTTACCGCAAGCAGATAAATAACTTCGAAAACATTTAAACGGTTAAACTGTTTGCTCTACCGATAGTCGTCAAATTAAATTAATTTTGACGAAAAATAGATATAACAAAAGTAGAAATATTCTGTAAGAAATATATACAAATACATCGTTTTTGCAATAACATCAATATTTTAAAAGTTTCCCCCTTTTTAAGGTCATCAAAAGAATTGAAGGTTTTATTTTTTTAGGCTGATTTACAAGTATGGAAACAAAAACTAGTCTCGTAAAGTTTAGTAGGCTATATAAAGAAATGTGACTTAATATGGTGTTTTTGAAAATAAAATGTCTTCTGAAGCCCCTGTAAAATATAGGTATAACTTGGTGTACGTGCTTATATAAAATATTTATCTGCTAGAGAGATAATAGTTCAATATTTCGTATAATTTCTAAATCCATCCTTATTTTCAAAAGAACAATCCGTCTATGTATCATTTCTCATAAGTTTAACATTTGCCTACTATGATAAGATCCCTAACTTAAATTGTCCAATCCTAGCGTGGCACACTAAATATTTATCAACTTAATATCTTCTAATTCACCATGCTTTCGCGCGCCATACTGATCCACTGTATTTCTTTACTTGGTTATTTGAACCGCTAATTATCCTAGTTAAATCGCACCTGAACAAGCAACCACTACTGGTTCATGCTTACTCCATTTCAATTCAAGCCTACTAGATTCAAACCAAATGTTCTGATGTTAACACTTAGCCCACATTTTGTAATGATATAGTATTCCAAGGCACATACTGTAGTCGATTCTCACAAGTCGCTATTGTTTAATTTCTCTAATAAGACTAATATCGTCGACCTATTTTGATTATCCAACATTCAACATCTTAACCCTAGACTATGCATTCCTTTTTACAGTATCCTTAACTAAATTCTACTGATTATAGCGCTAATCGCTATTTAGTTTCTATCATTCTACTATAAATCATCTATTCGTATTTATCATACTACTATAATTCATTTTTTATTAGTTATGGCCACAACTTCGACCTAAGCCTGCTCTGATGTAACCATCCAAGTAGGGATATGGACCTGCTTTACCTTACCTTAATGGTACCGAGTACCGTGTTGCAGTTATGATAAAGCAGCCGAGTTACCGCCTGACCCATTAATATGTCGACCCACGTTTGTAGTAAGGTATTCTGGTTAACATTGTAATTCATTCAAATCAATTGTATAATATTCAACTAGGGTTACTAAGATCACGGCTTAGAGAGTTATGATCAACCTTAGATAAGGGAGCATTGTATAGAATGTCTTAGGTATACGTGTTTCAAAACCGATTGGCTTCTTAAGTTTAAGATCATAACTTATTTCTAGGATCGTTCTTAACATTATCATCTCTTAAGTATAAGATCACGTCTTATTTTCAAATCATAATTAGTACGTAATCAACACTTATTACTAAATCAGTACTTATGTCTAAAGTCAACTCTTAATCGAGATCATTACTTATGTCTAAAGTCAACTCTTATTCTAGATCGTTGCATATGTCTAAGATCGTGACTTATGTTCAGGATCATCTCTCATAACTGAGATCAGTACTTATGTTCATGATCGTCGCTTATGTTCAAAGCATCACTCATGTCTAAGATTGTGACTTAGAGGCAAAATCGTAACTTATTTTCTAATATCATGGCCTAATTCTACATTTCCGCCGTGAATCTAGAGCCATGCTCTGAAGATCGTACCGTCGTCACATAATACCTCTTGAACTCATTCTGAAATTAGATCCAAGTGATCAGCGGTGCTTGATGTGCTGCGTCACCACTCCTCTGCACCCACTTGTAGAAGAATCTCAAGTTCGAGTGCGGTATGGTGGAGCCTATGGCTGCTGACGTTGTTGCGCCATATCTTGGACCATGACCCGTAGTGCGTAGGTCAGGGCCTGGGGAAGCACAACATGCGGTGGGGCCCCATTCTCAAAGTGGTTTTCATTGTCGTTCCTACCGTTCTCTTGTCGACGGCGTATTTGCTACGATAAGGAAATTTCAGCTTTTTTTTGTCAAGGGCATTTTAGGAAATATATAAATTTAAGATACAGAAAACAGTCAAATACAGACAAATAAAAACCAACCGTGCCCCAGTCTGACCATCACTTAGTCTAAATCAAGCCTATTCTAAGATCAAACTTAGTCTCGGACCATAGCTTACGTCTAGAATCAAACTTAGTCTCAGATCACAGCTTATGTCTAAAATCAAACTTACTCTCATATCACAGCTTATGTCTAGAATCAAACTTAGTCTAATTTCAAACTTAAATATACGATCAAAACTTAAATTAAACCTAGTCTCAGATCATATCTTACATCTAGAATCAAACTTAGTCTAATATCATACTTACATTTATGATCAAAACTTAAGTCTATAGTCATCTCTTACGTCTAAGATCATTTCTTAATTCTACGTTTTTCCGCAGTAGATCTAGAGCCTGCGCTCTGATACCACCTGTAGCGCCCCGTCCCAAACCCTAGGGTCAGAACTGGTACGCCCGCCGTATTCCACTAAGGGATATATAAGGCGTCTGTACGAATCCCTGCACTTATCAAAACGACAGAGTATTCGATCGCGGAAGCGAAATAAATCAATTCAGAACCCTATATCAAAAGTAAAATCCCCAAATCATATATAATCAACATCAAGTCAAAATCCTCTGAACGACATCGTAAAGTACAAAAAATGAAATCCCTAAGCTAAATCCTCAATGAAATAATAAATAAAATAAAACTTCCTCATTTCTTGATCATCGGTCATCAACCAGTCTACGTGTCCCAATGTGCTCATTCAGAGTCCTCTCCAACCCATATGTAATCATACCCTGAATCGTCTGCAATAAAACAAAACGAACGATGTGAGCGACAAAAACGTCACTCAGTAGGTACCCTGCCTGCATCAGCCCTGTGAGATCATACATACTAGGACAGTAGTGAAATACATACAAGTACGGTAATACGAAAATAGACTGTCCACGTTTTCACAAATACACATAACGGTCATAACTTCTTAGAACAATCAAGCACATAATCATGCGAAATGAACGTGAAATGCAATGTCACATACATGATGCATGATAAGCCCACATTCTCAGAAACATACATACTATCGTGCAATGCATGACTCCGGAACCTAACAGAACAGAACGGAACGGAACATATATGCGACTTAGGTCTCGTATATCTTAACATAACAGAACAGATATGCGACTTAGGTCTTGCATATCCTAACAGAACAAAACAGATATGCGACTTAGGTCTCGCATACCCTAACAGAGCAGAACAGATATGCAACTTAGGTCTCGCATACCCTAACAGAACAGAACAGATATACGACTTAGGTCTCGCATACCCTAACAGAACAGAACAGAACAGATATGCGACTTAGGTCTCGCATACCCTAACATAACAGAACAGATATGCGACTTAGGTCTCGCATACCCTAATGCAATGTCGTGATGCATGGATGCACAGAAACCACATACGGAAGGCTTTATTACTTTCCCTCTCATTTTCCTTTTAATTTCCTCTTTTTCTTTATTATTTTTCCTTTTTCCGCTTCTGATTCCTTCCCCGTAATTCTTCAATTTGCTTCCCTTTTCTTTTCAATTTCTGTTTGCAAACTCTCCCCCAGCCAACACCTCCCACACCATTCGGCCCTCTCCACACACCCTCAGCCTCCCCCTCAGCCACCCCAACCCCAACTTCCCCATCCGCACCACCCCCCAGCCCATCCCACCCCTAACCGCACCCCCTACCCAGCTGCACCCCCTAAACCCCGTCAGCCCCCCTCCACCTCACAGCCGCCCCCTGACCAGCCACCCCCTCTCAGCCCCACTCCATCAATCCGGCAGCACGTGGCCATAGCTCACCACCATCGGCCACGCGCCGTTGCCAACAACACCTCTTCTTCATATTCCTTCGTTTGTATATACAAAAAATACAATCTTTTCAAGTTCTTCGTACGAAAATAGCATCATACATATATATACATATACGATCATATATACGGACATACAATTCATCACATATACATATAATCTAACAACCAAGCATCTATACAGTCACAAATACTAATGCACGATCTTGTTTTCATAGAGAAATTAAGGATTGTACCGTTTTCATACAGAGGATGTTAAGGGGACACCTACCTGATGATTAATACTCGGTTGAATGGTTGATCGGGTTGGTGGTGCTCCTCCCAAAACTGGCGGCCTTGAGGCTTCTTGAAGGAGAGATCGTTGTTTTTTTTCCTCTCTCTGAAAGGAGTGGACGTTTGCTAGAATGGGGAGGGAGAGGAGTTCACGTGGTTAAACAGAAATTTGATTAGGGTTTAGGGAAAATTTCATAATCAAATTAGGTTTAGTAATTAATTAGCCCAAATGACCCTTTTGCCCCTTTTAAAAAGAATGGGATATAACACCCCTGGAGGAGAAATTAATCTCGCTGAGGCTGGAACAGAAACTGGTGCAGCAGGAGCTGGAGCAGCACTTGATGGCACAACTGGGGGAGTAGTTTTGGCTTATGGAGCCTTGAAGATGACTTTGGGAGGAGGAGCAGTCTTCTTGATACCTTACCCAGCCTTTGCAGCTGATTTTGGGGGCAAGGCTGGGGCCTTAGAAGTTTTCTTCTTCAGAGGCTGAGCTGCAGCCTGAATAGGTTTCTTGGCTGCAGCAGATGAAGTGCCAACTGAAGTTTGGGCTGCAACAAAAACCCAAGTTAAAAATGCTGAAATGAAACAAATAAGGCATCAACGTCAAGATTGCTAATCTTTACCTTGTTTGGGTGCAGGGGCAACAGGAGGAGCAGACAGAGCCTGCACCTCAGTAGAAGTCTTGGTGGATGGCTCAGCAGAGGAGGAGGGTTGGCCATCCTCTTTCTTCCTCTTCTTGGGAACCAGTTTATTCAGCTTGCCGAGATTTTCAGACACCATGGTTTTTGCAAGATTCAACAACAGATCAGTCAAAATTGCATATGCAACATTAAGAAAAACCAGAGACGTTTGAAGCATGGATACATACCCAAGATTAAGGCTAAGGCAGAGGAGCCAAGGGATTCAAACTGGTGTGACGGCCACATGTGGTCCAGGTTGGCAGATTTCACAACCGACCTATCCACCATCTTCCAGTCTATAGCTTGGGGAAGATGCAGTAACCTCGAGGCTTCATCGCAGGCTTTTTCGCTTGGCCTCTTGTTATCTGCAGAGCCAGACTTCCAAAGGGTTCTTTCATGTAACCATATGGCTTTGACAAAGAAAAAGCGGCCTTTCCAATTTTTGATGGAAGAGGGGATATTTATGGCGTGGTTAATTTTATTAGGATGTCTCCTACTAAAGTAGTACCAGCTTTCTCTGTGTTTGCACACAAACATCCCCCTGAAGCCGGCTAAGTCAAATTCTGTCTCAGCTGCTCTCAGGTAGAGCAGATAACTGGCAATGACCTTCAAGCCGTTGGGCATGATTTGAGGTAATCTAAGATTATAAAAATCAAGGATTTGAAGAAAAGGGCCAGGAACAGGAAGGTCAAACCTAGATTTGAAGTACTCTTCGTAAACTGCCTCATACCCAGCAGGTGGATAATAGGCAGTTTGATAAGGAAGAGGCAAAATTGGGGAAAAGGTATCTCTATCTATGTTAAACTCAGTACAAAATCTAGAAAGGTCATCATTTTTTAAAGTGCAGGCTGAACTTTGCACTACTGGAGAAGGTGAACCCCTGTCAATGGACAACAGGGGTACTATGGAAGAGGAGGTAGAAGTAACCTCGGAAGGTTCACCTGCAAGGCGTAATCTCCTTAGAGGGTGGTTGTCCTCGATGGAATCCGACTTTTCATGGAGAGATTGGACCTCTTGGTCACCCTCCAAATCAGCTGGGTAAGAATGGGCTGATCTGTTTTAGGAATCCGAAGAAGAAGGGGATGGAATAACGAAAGCCATGAGTAAGAGGAAGAAAAGATTACAGAAGATTGAAGAGTTGAGTTGAAAGGAAGAGCGCCGGAATAAGGACGGAGAGAGGCTTCGAAGACGAAGAAGAAGAACAGGACAACAGAATAAGCAACGCGCAGAATAGAAGAAGAAGAAAAGAAAGAATTAGGGCAATTGTCTCTATTTATAAGAAGGAAAGACAAAAGTTGCAACTTTTCATTTGAAATTCGAAAAGGCCACGGTTCGAGTATTTTCCCCCCTCGGGTACTAAAACCGTCAAAAAGATAATGATGAGGCGTTGGAATTAACGCTTACATTAAAAGCAGGAATTACGGCGCAACTAAGAGGATAACTGATCAATTAATAGAGACACGTCACAGATTCAATAGAATAGATTTGTCTGCCCTCACAGGTCAACCTCGGCCTGGGGGCAAATGATAAACCAAAATTAATCGTCTGTTAGTCAACAACAGTCAACGGTACAACTTCTGCAGTTCAGCACCTGAGCAGCGCTGTTCAGCCCTGATTACACTTCGGCTGTGTCCCATGACATCCTTTTTACTATCGAAGAATAGGCCAAGGACTGTCAGCCTCAGCTTCAGCCCAAGTGCTACACTCCAGATCACTTCGGCCAGATTCAACATTGCCCCTCGGCAAACCTGGTTTTGCACTTCGACGAAGGGGTCAAGCACAGCATTACATCGTAGAACCATCAGGCAAAAGTGCAGTTCAAAGAAAGAGTACACGTCTGGTTATTCAGCCTGAACACGCCAGAGTCACTTCAGTCGACCTACTAGTCACATCAGCCGGCCTACCAGTCATATCAGCAGACCTACTGCATCATAGGTCTTCTGCCCCAAGCAAACGTCTCATCCGGCATCAGAAGCCGAGGACAAAGGGAAAACTAATAAAAGCAAGCCAAGCAGGCGAGAAAGGGGATCCGAGGCTTCGAAACATTTTCCTATCTCTTGGAGCAAATACATTGAACTTTCTCTTCAGCCAATACCTGTGAGAATTTTCTAACTCCATATACTAAACTACATTCTTAGTGAGAAATGGCCCAAACTGACTTGAGCGTCGGAGGGTTTTACCCGAGGTCATTCCCCTGGGACCTCTGATTTCTGCTTCCTTGTGCAAGACTTTCAGGAAGCTATTCCAGCAAAATATCAATCAGCATCTGACGACGTTCATTTGAGGTCATCTTAGGTGAAGGTCCGGCTTCATCACATATAATACATGTCAAATACCTAAAATATATGATATACAAAAATTATGCTAAGTACAAAAATTAAACTACTAATGTAACGTAAGAAAGACAAACTGTTATGAAATCTATGTATAATAAATATCAATCAATTGTTTTTGTTAAAAAGCGTCCGTGTTCTAACGCAAACCAAAAAAAAAAAAAGAACTTACAACAGATAGTGAACGTGGTAAACATATTAAAATTTATTATCTTTAAGTATATTACAATGATATGGACTTGTAACTGAAAATGATGGGAATATTGAAGTTTCACCCCACAGTAAAGGCAAAAGAAATCTGCAATTGCGACCTCACTATAATGTTGCACACTGCACTCTTTTTCTAATCACTATAAAGAATATAAGCAAGATAAATAAAAAAATAAAAAATAAAGTCCCACAACAATAATTTTTAGTGGCACATTAACGAAAGTTCGACATCCCCTCAAACTTGACTCCAAAATTAGTGTCGTGTAATCTTACGTTAGAACTCACTTGTCGTCTCATGAGAACTCTATTTTTTTATATGAAAGAGTGGTTAGATAGTTAATTGAAGATTTACTACATTTCATGTCAGTTGAATCTAATCCTTGCAACCTGTGATAGTTGTAACTTCAGAGAGATTATTTCTTCTCCTTGAGATATCCTTTGCAGATGATCAAGCTTTTTATCTTAAAGCCCGTAAAATAACGGTTACAAAACGATCTGACTCCACTCTGGACTCTCTATAAATACAGAAGCTTAATATATCGGGACACCTTTTTTATCTTAGTCTCCAAGTAAAGATCAATTATCATAAAGGCTACAGTTAAATCCCATGTGATTAATCCCTCCTTTTCCACAAAAACTACCATAACCACTAACAATTAATTGATAATGTGAAATCAGATATATAACCACCTTAATTCATGCATTTTGTCAACAATAAAGCCAATCCACAAATTTAGGAAAGGCTGTGTGTAGGCAAAGTGATTTCTTTCTAGGCAGAACAATATTTAACAAAATGACATTATTAACCTTCTTTTACAAAAATCTTATGCCTATTGACTAACTCATTAACTATCCCTCATAATTGTCTATTTTCTAATTTATTTCGTTGTGTATAGTACAATTTTGCCGGTAAGAATATTTTAGATGTGCTAAAGAAAAAAGATTTTACACAAATTCATTTTGTTTTTGTGACATACTTTTTAATTCTTTTAATTTACTAATCATGTGTATGGGTATGTATGTCGGTAGACATATATACGTATATGCATATACATACACACATAGGTATGTGCATTTATGTGTATATGTGTGTGTAGATGTGTGTATATCTATATATCTGTGTATGTGTTTATTTCTTGATCTGTTTATTTTAATTATTCATTAGTACACATACACATGGATATACATGTACATATGCATATACATATACATACACACATACATATAATACACACAGAGATTTATATTTATATTATATATACATGTATGTGTGGGTGCATCCCTCTGTCTCTCTATATATGTACACACACACACATATATATATATATTTGTATGGACTTATGCATACATATAGATAGATAGATATATGCATTGTATGTCTGTATCTTTACATATGTCTATCTATATACATGTATGTATATATATATATGTATGTATGTATGTATGTGTGTGTGCATATGCATATATATACATATAAAACACAAACACATATAATATATGATATATGTATATATATATTATTGTGTGGGTTTGTGTATATATATGCTTGTGTGTGTTTATATGTTACTACATATGCCATTTGGTTTGGTTTAAGTTAATCTTTTTTTTCTTTTACGTGTATGCTTATAATCGGCTTAAGTTACTAAGAATTATTCCTGGCTAATTTTCTGCTTATCACTAAAAACAAGTGCAAAGAATGATGTTATTATTCAAAATTGTAATGAATTCTAAGTACTAAATGTTGCCGGTTATCATTAAGTTCCTCCTTCAATATTACAGTAGTTTTATCAAAAGATGAATTGAAAACCCTTGTTAAAAGATATAGACTGATATAGAGGATTTTGTTTTTAGCGGGTGAGATCTAAGGAGGTTGGAAAGGAGGTAAAATATAAGGCTTCCAATCATGTCCCGCCACGTGTAAAAAAATTGTCTTTTTTTTTTTAAAAAAAAATTGAATGTGGTGGGACCACTGACAATGTTTTTTACACGTGGCGGGACGTGATTGGAGGCCTCATATTTTGCCTCCTTTCCAACCTCCTCGGATCTCACCCCTGTTTTTAGTAGGGAAATTTATAAAACATTGAGTGAAATTGCAGAGAGATAAAAATAAGATAGAGAAAATAAAGCGAGATAGTTAATGAAAGGATCATAAAGAAATAAGATTTCATTGACAAGAAGGTTAATGACGTCATTTCGTTAAATTTCGCTCTGCCTAGAACACAATCTCCTCTGTCTTTAGCACTAGCGTGTAAGGAGAAAAAAAAGGGAAAAAAAGATTTTCCTAACACATGAGATAGAGACTAATATTAAACCGGAAAGCCCAAAAGACGGTCTTTTGTCTGCTAGTCTTACCCCCAGTTCCCTATTTTTGGTTAAAATGCTAACATTAACTAGATAAATCAAAAAATCAAGGGGATGCAACCCATACAATACCTCTACTTGTAAGTCCCTATGCCGACCTACATGTCTATTTAGTAAAATATAGCAATCTTAATACATATGAGTAGCGTCTATGTCTAAGATATGTGGGTAGAGCTTATACATCACTCTATATACATGACTGCATATTCTATGTACATCCATAGATACAAATTTTTCTCCTTCAAAAATATATCGGTTCCGACCTGCTAGATAAAATACACCGTCGCAACCAAGACAATGTTCGCTGCCTTGGCGGTCAACGCTTTTCCTTTGAGTCTTCTCAACCCCATGCCAATATCTTGTTTATAAAGTGGAACCTCAGTAGGAGTGCCAGCCATGATGAGATGTTAAGCCAAACTTGTTTGATAGCTGAGCAAGAGAAGAAGAGTGCTGCAGCGTCTCTTGTCTAGCCGGACAGAGGTGACATTCTCTGTTGTCTAGATAAACAAGGCGTTCTTTGGTGGGAGGCTTGTCCAGCCCTGCAAGCCAAAGTATGAAGGAGTGTTTAGGGGTTATTACTGAGTTCCAGACGATCCTGCTCCAGCTGACCATACTGCCCTTATCTCTGAAATACTCATACACCAAGCGGGGTTTGAGCGTATTTTCCACTGTCCATGAGGTAATTATCTCAATCGCCGAGCTGCAGGAGCCTTCCCTGACCAGCAACTGGTTTCGGATCTCTATAAGTTTCTTTAGGAGTGGTGAGTCCGAGCTGTGCTCCGTCCTCGACCATAGCGTACTTTGTATTCTGTACTTATGATTCATCCACTGCACCCAAAGTGTGTCTTCCTTGTGGTTCAGATCCCACATGTGCTTGGATAACATTGCCAGATTCCACACCTTCTGTTGGTTAACTCCTAGTCCCCATTCTTCTTTAGGTAGGTTGACCTGAGACTAGGAAACCCATGCCTTTTTGGAGCCCATCGAGAAACTTCCCTACAAGAAGTACATGCAAATCTTGTTTATCAGAGTCCTGACTGTTTCTGGAATAAGCAGCGTGCTTAGCCAGAAAAAGTTCACTCCCTGCAGAGTTGACCTGATCAGATGTAATCTGCCAGTATATGAGCGACTTGATGAATTCCATATCCTGACCTTGTCCATAAGTTTTTTGATGAAGGGTACATAGTGCGAGCTATGCAGCCTACGGCTTGCTATAGCAATGCCTAAATATCTGAAAGACATGGTTCCTTCCGAGAACCCTGTGCTGACTTACAACCAGCTGGTTGCGACACTAATCTTTGCATGGAAGAACTGTGATTTTGTCAGGTTGGCTCTGAACCCAGAACAGTCACCGAAGTCAGCCAGTGCATCCATAATTTTCTTTACCAAGCTGGCATCGCCTCTAGAAAATAGAATAAGATCATTCGCAAAACAGAGCTGAGTTATTTTCTGCTCAGCATAGCCCGCACGGTAGTGCAACTCCTTATCATGACGCAGTCCACAAAGCAGTCTTGATAGATATTCCATACCAATTATGAATTAGAAGATAGAGATACGATCCCTTTGTCTCCAGCCACACCTGCGTTGAAAGAACTTATAAGGCCTGCCGTTTAGAGAAATGGAGTAGCTGGTCGTGCTCACACATTCCATGATCCAGCCCGTGAAGATAGGGAAAATCCTAGTCCAATAAGCATTTGATGGAGTCGAAGGCTTTTCTGATGTCCACCTTAAGTATGCATTTTGGAATTGTCATTTTTCTCCCATAGTCTTTGATCAGCTCTTGGACTAAGAAAACATGTTCCATCATGGATCTGCCCTTGTGGAAACTAGCCTGAGCAGGATCCATGAGGGGAGCCATGACTGACGTCATTCTCATTGCAAGAATCTTAGAGATTATCTTGTAGATCACGTTGCAACACGAGATCGGTTGATAGTCCTCAACTCTGGTCACATGAGTAGCCTTGGAGACCAGCTTAAGCAACTAGCCATTCCTGAAGAACTCCTGCACTGCAGCAATCAGGTCAGCCCCTATTATCTCCCAAACTTTGATGAAGAACTGAGTGGAGTAGCCATCAGGACCAGCCGCTTTGTCCTTCCCAATGGAGTGCATGGCTACTTTGATCTTGGCTTCTTATACTGAGGCTGTAAGTAAATCAGCTTGCTGCACGAATAGCCTGGGACAACTTTTCAAGTCTTGTGTTCTGGTGGACTGGAAGCTAAGTCAAGCAGGTCAGCATAGTAGAATATAAACTGTTGACCTGCATGCTCGATAGATGAAGACGTAGAGCCATCGCTGAGCTGAACTCCAGTGATACTTCTCCTTGCCTTGTTTCTTTTAATTATGGAGTGAAAGCATTTTGCATTCCTATCACTCAAAATCAAATAGTTACATTTGGCAAGCCGAGAAAAGTATTTTCTTTTAGCCTCCAAAAGGTTGAAGGTCATGTGTCTTTGTTTCTGCAGTTTGTCCCTCCAGTCAGGAGTGCCCTATTGATCTTCCAGGTGTTCCTGCATGCATTCGAGCTCCTCCACTGCCTGGTCAGCTCTGCTAGAGATGTGCGAGTAAGATTTCCTTTTTAGCGTCCTAAGGGGGTCTTTCAGGGCTTCCAGCTTCTTGCATATCTGAAAAATGGCTGAGCTGTGGATCCGTTGACTCCAGAATAAGCTGAGTAGAAGGAGAAACTCCTCATGATCAGTCCACATATTGAAGAATTTGAAGGAACTCCTGACTGCTGAGCTGGAGATGTCAAGGCTGAGCACAGCAGGCGAATGGTCAGAAAGGCATCCAAAAGGGTAAAAATGTACCTTAACCATGGGGTTTGCCTCCATGAAATCATTGTTGTTCATCACTCTGTCAAGTCGAGATTTCATAGAGCCGTTATCTCACGTGTGGAAGCAGCCGGACAAGCTGATCTCCATTGAACTGCTCTGGAGGAACCAGCTGAGCTGGTCCTGGAGTTCATAGTTCGTTATTGTTTTAACCCCTATTCTCTCTTCTTCACTTAAAATGCATTTGAAATTGCCTAGGACAATCCAGGGTTCATCGTGTGCTTGACTTTGGTTGATGATAGATTTCCACAGTGGCCGTCTATCAATCAGTGTGTTAAAGCCATAGACAAATGTGACTTACAAGTTTAGCCCAGTCAACAGAGATGTGATTTCGCAGTGCATAGACTAAAGATCAGTTGAAAAGACCTGGACAACAACTGAGGACGGATTCTAGCACACTAAAATTCGTTTGCCAACATGAGAGTCAAAATAGGTCACATAGCCGGATTGCTTTGGATTTCTTGCATAGCACGAAAATAGGCCACATAGGTATGGAATTGAATGAATGGTCTTAGAAATAGGTCACATAGCACGAAAACAGGCGGGAGGGGGTTCAGTTCATCAAAAAACGCGCCCAGAGGCAGCGCATAGCACACGCACGGCTACCACACGTGCCCCTGAGCGGCGCATACAGTACACGTGCTAACTATGAGTGGCGTTATGTAGAGGGTGTTAAACAGAGTCCAATGGAATTGGTTTGAGGTAAATCAGAGTTAAAACAAAAAAGATATGAATTTTTAAAGGAAATTAGAATTTTAAATAAAATAAAAGAAAAAAGGGTGGCAGCAGGCCAGCCTTAATTGCAGTAGGCTAGGAGTTCAGCCCAACACTTGACAGGAAATAAAAAAAGAGGAAATGGCTAGCGGGCCAACAACCAGCCATAGCAGGCCGGCCCAGATCATAAAAATAAAAAAAGACAGGGAGCGGCCAGCGGGCCGCAGCAGCTGATTCGGGTGGGCAACTGTTGGACCCTCAGTGCATTCATCACAGTAAATTGTTGCTTTACATAGTCTCGCAGCTCCTTTGCATCTTTGGCATAGGAGATGGTAGAACGAAGGCTTGGTTCTACTTTTTTCAATATCCAGACCACGATCATAAAGTTAACCGGCTCTCAATCATCCAAGTCGGTGGAGTCTTCTGCAGGTCGTCAGATAGTGCCATCGAGGATGTCGAACTTCCTATGGGCGAGTAGAGAGCCACATATTGACCATGCCCGTTCCTCATAGTTTATTCTAGTCAGCTGGATAGGAGTAATAAGTAAACTCTGGTGATCCCTATAATGGAGATCATACGGTGTCACAATTTTCTTGGTTTGAGAGGTGGAAGGAGGAAGAGGCCAAGATGATTCAGCAGCCATCGTGTGAAGAAGTGTCAGGTCGTTCAATTAGAGGAAACGGAATCTATCTCTCATACCATGTAAAAGATGAATTGGCACTTCCAATCTTCCTTCTTTATTCCATAACATCAATTTATAGAGCTACAATTGGAAAGATAAATTCAAGCTAATCTAATCACTATTAATGCTAGTCTAATCTAATCAAATAATACAAATCAAAAACATTAATTAGATATATATAGACATTAACAGTTAGATCAATCAGATTGGCAATCAGATAAATACAGATATGCCCGCGATCTTTATTTAATAGCTGAGTTGGAATTATTCAGGTCAACTTCGGCAGGTCAGCTCGGCCAGAAGCGAAAGAGGTCAGACGTCGGAAAGAAGCAGATCCAGATCAGCATTATACATCATCAATACTCCAGTTCAGCTCAGAAAGATCATCTCAGCTCAGCTCCACTTAACACTTATTGCATGATATGAAGTATTGCATGCCATATGATAGATTGTGAAATTCAAAAAATGTAAATGTTTGTTAAGATAGGATTTGTTGAGATAGAATATTTGATTGTTGTAGGATCATGATAAGATATGGTGACAAATTAAAACCATATCAAAATCAAATCAAATAATTTTCTATTTACCATAGATAGGGTAGACACGAGACCTATAAATTGTACCATACGGAGGACTGAAGAAATCAATGAAATATACTTTTCATTCTCAATTTAGTTCTTTCATGGTATCAGAGCAGTGCTTTGTATGATCCGTGGACTCAGATACTCATCATTGTCCTTCCTTCCCTTTTCTGATCAAGGCACTATCGACTGACTATAAACTCAGAGAGACAGTCTCTTCACTGTTCACTCATAGAAACAAAAAACTTTGAAGCCAATATATTTGGCTGATCACTGTTTTAACCTTTTCTCGACTCTTTAACCACAACCAGAAAAATGATAGACGCCGGTACCTCTAGAGCAAGAAGTGACGATTTGGCCATCAAGTTAGTCAACTTGTTGAAAAAGAGCCTCGGATAAACAATGACAAATACAGATGATTCGTCACTAAGATTTAAGTTTAACGGAGACAATTACCTTCTCTGGGAAACTCTTATGAAGAAGGCAATTGGTGGCAGAGGGAGAATAGGACATCTCAAAGGGACACCCCCACCTCCGCCAGCTACAGACCATAATTATGCCCAGTGAGAACAACAAGGTCATATGACGTTCACTTGGCTGGTGCAGAATATTGAGCCACGACTGGTTAACAACGTGTCTCCGTACCCAATAGCCAAAACACTTTGGGAGGGCCTCGCAACCACGTATGGGGTAGGAGGAAATACTCTCCAAGTATTTGACCTTTATCGGAAGGCCAATACAATCAGACAAAATAGAGGCAGTCTGGAAGAATGTTGGAACTGTCTCAAAGGAGTATGGATGGCTATAAACGGCAGGGATCCAAATCCAATAAAGTGCAATCCACAACCAAAATATTCAGGAGCAACGCTTGTTTCAGCTCCTAACTGCAGTAGATGACAAGTTTGAAAGTGTCAAACATGACCTCTTGAAAAGAGAGCCACTATACACAGTGGAGCTGGCATATGCATCAATCTGGCGAGAAAAGGCCTTGATTGGAATCTTACAAGGAGTGCCCTCAGATCAGAAGTCATTGGGCATCAGAGCTGGACTGAAAGTCCAAGGGAAGCCGGAGAAGAACACATGCTCATCAGGATCATCGCATGGGACAGAAAAAGAACACAAGTCTAAACTAAGATGCTCCCATTGTGGGATGAAAAACACACCAGAGAGACTTGTTTTCAATTGGTGGGATATCCAAAGTGGTGAGAGGCAGAAGGACGCAATCAGCCAGAGAAGGAGCTGCCAGCGCTAGGCCGAGGAGCCACGGCTATCAGCACTAGAGGTGACAATGGTGGCATCCCTGAAGGAACCAACAGTCCCAATGGTAACAGTGGTAGCCATGCTCAACCAGGTAAGGAAAACATAACAGCACAGGTGCAAGAAGCCATTAGCGGGGGAGATGAAGAAGATGCTAGAAAGGAGAAGGAGCGGTTGGAGAGAGGCAGAGAAATAGGGAAAGGGTAGGGTTTGAGCTTTAAATAGCCAGCCGTACCCCAACAAATTACCCCAACGCCCTTCTTGATAGCAAAATTACAAGAGTTGGCCCATGACCAAGATGCCTTTCCTGAAGGCCGAAATTACCACAACTGCAACTAATGTGACCAAATTACCCCTGCCTCAGCCAGAAATTAAAGCTCCCACCCACAACCTCGAAAATTACAAAAAGATCCCTCATGTTCGCATAAATTACCCCAAAGTCCCTAACCAATCCCAAATTTCCGTTTCTAATCCAATAATCTTGCCTAATGCCTTATCAAACCAATTTGCTTCGGCAACCTTAAAGTACTCGGGTTGGATCCTAGATTGTAGAGTTACCGATACTATGACCTATGACCCTACTGATTTTTCATGCCTTAACCCACTAAACAAACATCCAATCGAAACTACAGATGGAGACCTTATTCCTGTTCTTGGCACGGGCTCTATCTCATTTTCACCACAACTTACACTTCATAACTGCCTTTATGTCCCTAAATTATTTTCTAAATTACTCTCCTTGAGTCATATTACAGCTGTGCTCGATTGTGTGGTCCTGATCTATCCTCGTTTTTGCTTACTGCATGACATTCACTCGAAGGTGATCATTATGTGTGGCACTGAGCAGGACGGTTTGTACTACTTGGACGAGGTTGCTCAAAGAGGTCAGTCTATGCTTGCTCATCGTACGGTCGAGCGACAACTCTGGTTATGGCACCGGTGGTTAGGTCACCCGTCTTTCGTTTATCTTTATTTTCTTTTCCCTTATCTGTTTAATCAATCAAACATTGATCTATCTTGAGAAACATGTATTTAGTCAAAACAGCATAAAAATACTTTTCGTCTGTCAAATACACGTGTTGATCGTGTCTTCTCTTTGATTCATTCAGATGTGTGGGGCCCCTCCCGGTCACTACTCCCCAAGGGTTTCACTATTTTGTTACTTTTATTGATGATCACTCACGCATGGCTTGGGTTTATTTTCTTAAACATAAGTCTGAAGTTAGCTAACGCATTTGTGACTTGTTTTATATGATTCAAACTCAGTTTCAGACCCAGATTTCTATTTTTCGATCTGACAATGGAGGAGAATACTTGACTTCCAACCTCAAGGAATATTTCCAGACTAAAGGTGTAGCGCCCCAGCCCGATACCGTTATCGGAACCAGTGCACCCGCCGTAGTCTACTATGAGAACTACGAAGCGTCAAGCAGATCAAGCATACAACCTTCATAATGTAAGATAAAACCAGCGGGAACGTCATAAAATCTAAACCTTCATTGTCAATATTACAACCAGAAACTACAGCGGAAATAAAACTGTTTGTTCATCTAGCCAACATAGGTTTTAGAACAACATAATAACAATAAGTTTTGCAAACTTAAACAAAATACTCCAGCATCTATCTATTCCCTTGTCCATCGTTCCATTGAGCCCACTCGCCGTCGTCTTCGATAAATATCAACTCATAATCAGGCTCACCTGAAAAGAAGATAGAATGATTGTTCTTAGCGAAAACTTCGCCAGCAAGTAACCCGTCTATACACCTTACGGAATCACACACGTCGAGTCACCAGTGTATAAAACATTACCCAAAAATAAGGTGCTCGGGTTAGCAAATAGCATCTTAATAAGGATTACTCAAAACAGATAAAGTCCATATAGGTACACAGTTACGAGAACCAACATGTATTAAAACAACGTATCACATAAGCAAGTCATAGACTAATCACGTTTCTTGCATGTCAAGTCTTATGCTTCGTGTATCATGATGCATGTACTTCTTTAAAATCACACACAACACCCATGCATATGCCTTCTTTCATAAACATGTCATGCATGTCATTTCACAAACATTTCATCACTTTACATATCATATTCTTCGCGTAGCAGAACTTTATACCCTGTGGGTGATCAGTCCACAGTCATCATAACTTTATACCCCGTGCTGAAAGGTCCACGGCCCCATAACATATACTTTATACCCCGTGCTGAAAGGTCCACGGCCCCATTACATATATCATATATCCGTGCTGATAGGTCCACGGCCCCATAAAATACTTCATTTTTCGTGCGGATAGGTCCACGGCCCCATAACATACTTTATACCCTGCTGTTGATTCACAGATCACGCTCTTTATACCCTGCTTTCGCAGACGTGACTTTTATACCCTGCGATCAACCAGCAGCCATTTTGTCTTTCGAAAACTTTAAACCTTTCTTGTTCTTTTGCAAAACATATCTCAAATCAAATACAAGTGCCCATGTCATGATGCAGGATGCACAAATAGCTTCATATCAACATGTAACACACACACATACATCTTGCCTATCAAGCATACGGTCTTGCACCTCAAACACTCTCTGGTCGTGTCTTTCCAAGCCCATCCTTCTTACAAACTCACTCAAGATTCAATCTTATTCTAACTTGATCAACCTACCATCCACACCTCAAATATACCTCAAATACCCTTGCATTTTATATTCAAAAGAAGTGTATAAAGTTACTACACTTACATAGGGCGCTTAAAGGGTCAAAAATACTTCCAGAATACTTGGAACGCCACTTGGAGCGCCTAATGTGGACATGCAGCGCCTCTACTAGGCGTTCAAAGTGTTTGGGGATGATTCAGGACACATTGAACACCACATGAAGCGCCTAATGTGACTTGAAGCGCCTCATGTAGGCGTTCGAAGTGTTCTGACGGTTCTAAATTGCAGTTTTTCTGTACGGGAAAGCTCCAGGACACATGGAACGCTACATGAAGCGCCTATAGTGACCTGAAGCGCCTCATGTAGGCGTTCGAAGTGTTCTGACGATGCCAAACTGCAGTTTTTCTACAGTAACTTCCACCCAACTCCTTTCTTCTTCAACCCTTCCAGATTCAACACTTAAAGATCCATCTTAACAACTAGATTCATCATACTTAACATACATCTAATCATGAATTGATGCTTAGTTACGCCCAACAACATCCACTCTAACTCTCCAATCACACACCACCTTATCAACAATTCCCACACAACAAGTCTACAACAATGTCATCACTCATCCCTCAATTTCCTGCACTTACTCTCAACGTCTAAGTGTAGACAAACAACATAAGAGTAGAGCAAGACAATAAGCATGTCAAAATATATACTTTCATGGGCATGCTTGGTAAATACAAGGCACCACACAACTATTTTCAGAATTATGGCCAAAGAACAAGACTTTACGCAATTAGCAACAAGACTCACATATAACGAAGCATTTAAGATAGGCAAGACAAGAATACTAATGTGTGATTCATGTTTTCTCTTTGTAAGAACATAGGGCCTAAAGTATCAAAATTTGCGTAAAGCGTATAGAAAGATTACTTGCCTTGATTTCTAGTTAACCTTACGGATTTACTGCAGAACCTTGATAAGGATTGATCCTAGATTGGCCTTTTCCTTCCTTTCCTTCCTCTCTTCTTCTTCTTCCTCTCCTTTTCTCTTCTCTCTCTTTTTCCTGCGGTTTCCCTCTCCCTTTTTGATGTTAAAACCGCCCCCCCCCCTTAATGCCAATGGGGAGTTATACCAAAGTGTGGTGTAACTCCCCTATCTTTAGTAGGGGCTTTTATGCAATTACCCGTAATTACCTTTAATTCTATTTTGAACCCTTCTTTCTTATTCTTCTATGTTTTAGGTGACTAAGTCTCATAACCTACGAAATTAATTAAGTTGTATCTAAGGTTAACCTCTAAGTATTGAATATCGTGCTTAAAAGTCACGGGGTGTAACATTCCATCCCCCTTACAAAAAGTTGCGTCCTCGAAACTTACGTACCTTAGTCAAAGAGCTGAGGATACTTCTCCCGCATTTGTTCTTCGAGCTCCCAAGTGGCTTCACGTTCCGTGTGATTGCTCCATTGAACCTTTACATAAGGGATCACTCGCTTCCTCAACACTTGATCCTTTCGGTCCACAATTTTCACGGGTACTTCCTCATATGTAACATCGTCCTTGAGTTCCAAAGGTTGAGCTTCAAGTACATGACTTGGATCCGCCACGTACTTTCTTAATTGTGACACGTGGAATACATTGTGAACTTGCGCCAACACCGGAGGTAATGCCAACCTATATGCCAAGGCACCTACCTTCTCCAGTATTTCATAGGGACCAATGAAACGAGGGCTTAGCTTGCCTTTTACTCCAAACCTCATGACGCCCTTCGTAGGTGATACCTTCAAATAAACTTTATCACCCACATCAAAATCCAATGGTCGTCGTTTGGAATCTGCCCAACTCTTGCTACGGTCCTGAGCCGTCTTGAGTCTTTCCTGAATGACCTTAACCCTCTCTAACGTTTTCTCTAATAGCTCAGGTCCAGTAATGGTCCTCACGCCCACTTCGTCCCAATAAATCGGAGACCTACATTTCCTTCCATACAAAGCCTCAAAAGGAGCCATATCAATTGCGCTATGGTAACTATTGTTATAAGAAAACTCCATCAGCTTTACCATTCCGTCCCAACTCCCTTTAAAATCCAGCACGCAAGCTCTTAGCATATCTTCCAAGGTTTGAATTGTCCGCTCGGACTGTCCATCAGTTTGAGGATGATACGCCGTACTCAACCTTAATTCCGTACCCATGGCTTCTTGGAATGCTGTCCAAAACTTAGATGTGAACCGTGAATCTCGGTCGGACACTATACTTACCGGGACTCCATGCAAACTAACAATACTGTCCATATATAAACTCACTAACTTGTCAAGAGGTGCTTCACTTGAAACAGGTAAGAAATGGGCAGACTTTGTTAAACGATCCACGATAACCCAAATCATGTCACATCCACTTCTTGTCTTTGGTAAACCAGCTACAAAATCCATTGTGACATGTTCCCATTTCCATTCCGGAATTTCCAACGGCATCAACAATCCACCAGGCCGTTGGTGTTCCGCCTTGACTTGTTGACACACCAAACACCTCTCTATGAATTCCGCAATATGTCTTTTCATCCCAGACCACCAATAGTAACGCTTGAGATCTCTATACATTTTGGTGCTACCGGGGTGTATTGATAACCTCGAATTATGAGCTTCTTGCAAAACTTCTTTCCTAAGTTCGTCAGCGTCCGGCACGCATAATCTTTCCTTAAACCATAAGCTCCCATCTCCTTTGGTCTGAAATCCTTCAACTTGACTGTGTTTCACCCTTTCCATTATCTCACTTAAAGCCTTATCTTTCTTCTGAGCCTCCTTTATCCTATCAATCAAACTCGGTGTGATGGTCAATGCTGTCAGGACGTTCACCGTGGATTCCACCAACTCCAAACCAAATTCCTCCATCTCTCTTTCCAATGGTGATTGTCGTGCATGGCTGGACTTTCTACTTAAGGCGTCGGCTACCTTGTTAGCCTTTCCCGGGTGATAATGAATAGTTAGGTCGTAGTCTTTTAGCAACTCCAACCATCTCCGCTGCCTCATATTCAATTCCTTCTGTGAGAACAAATACTTTAGACTCTTATGATCCGTGAATACCGCGCACTTCTCTCCATACAAATAATGCCGCCAAATCTTCAAGGCGAACACAACTGCGGCAAGTTCAAGATCATGTGTGGGATAGTTTTGCTCATAAGGTTTTAGCTGTCTTGAGGCATATGCGATGACTCGTTCGTTTTGCATTAAGACACAACCTAACCCGTTCTTTGACGCATCACTATAAATCACAAATCCATCCGTTCCAGAGGGTTGAGCCAATACTGGAGCTGTCGTTAATCTCTTCTTAAGCTCCGTCAAACTTTGCTCGCATTCCGCTGTCCACTCAAACTTGGACTTCTTTTGAGTAAGGCAACTGAGAGGTACGGCAATTCTTGAGAATCCCTCAACAAATTTTCTGTAATAACCCGCTAGACCCAAGAAACTTCGCACTTCGGTGACGTTGGTAGGTCTAGGCCATTCAGTTATGGCTTCCACCTTCTTCGGATCAACAGCAATCCCCTCTTCTGATATCACATGACCCAGGAAAGCCACACTTCTTAACCAGAACTCACACTTGCTAAACTTTGCATAAAGTTGTTTCCGCCTCAAAATGCCTAGTACAATTCTCAAATGCTCAGTGTGAGTTTGCTCGTCAGGAGAATACACAAGAATATCATCTATGAATACCACTACAAACTTATCCAACTGTTCTCGAAAGACGGTATTCATAAGATCCATAAAAGCCGCAGGGGCATTTGTCAATCCAAATGGCATCACCAAAAATTCATAGTGGCCATACCTTGTGCGGAAAGCTGTCTTTGCGATGTCCTCGGCCTTCACTCGCAGCTGATGATATCCTGATCGAAGATCAATTTTTGAAAAGATCTTGGCACCTTTGAGCTGGTCAAATAAATCCTCGATTCGTGGAAGGGGATACTTATTCTTGATAGTAACTTTATTCAACTCTCTATAATCGATACAAAGTCTCATGCTACCATCCTTCTTCTTTACAAACAAAACAGGTGCTCCCCATGGCGATACACTAGGGCGGATAAACTTCTTGTCTAGTAACTCCTGAAGTTGTTCCTTCAACTCTCTTAGTTCTGCCGGAGCCATTCTATAAGGAGCTTTAGAAATAGGTTCTGTCCCTGGAATCAAGTTGATCTCGAACTCAACTTCCCTCGGGGGTGGTACTCCTGGTAAATCTTCAGGAAACACATCAAGGAATTCATTGACCACTGGAATTTGCTCAATAGACGGTACCTCCTGAGTAACATCCATGGCATACACTAGAAATCCCTCAGCACCTTTCCTTAATGCCTTGCGCGCTTGTGCAACCGACACGTACACCTTTTTGGGTACCTTCTTTCGTTCCGCATCTCCTTGAAATATTACCTCCTCCATCTTAGCATTCTTGATTGTCACTTGTTTCAACCGACAATCAATATTAGCGTGATTCTTGGCTAACCAGTCCATTCCTAATATGACGTCAAAGTCATACATCTGAATAGGGATCAGTGTGGCAGGGAATGTTTGTCCTTCAAACACCAATTCACAATCCCGGTACCGATGATACGAAACCATAATTTGATCTCCGGCCGCTTGAACACGATACGGAGTTTCTAACCACTCAGGCAGACTACTCAGGTGTTTAGTGAATCTCTTTGCTACGAAGGAGTGGCTTGCGCCGCTATCAAAGAGCACGTTGGCAGGTACCTTATTTACTAAAATCGCACCTAAAGCCATATCAAGTTATACACGGAAAATTAAGCACATAATACTCAATTCATTAAATATTTAAACTTAGTTTAAATGGTACCTGCTACTACGTCGGTAGCCTCCTGCACATCCGTATCCGTCATGAGATGTACATGGGCATTTGTTCTAGGCTTCACTCTCGGCTGCTGGGCCGCCTCTCCAGGGTTATTTTTCTTCATTTCCTGGCAGTCCCTAATCATGTGGCCCACTTGACCGCATCGGAAACATGCTCCAGCCACTTTCCTACACTCTCCAACGTGGTTCCTGTTGCAATGCGGACAAACTCCTATAGCCTGCTGACTTACTTGATTCTGGGGTGGCAGTCTCTGAAAATTTCTAACTGGCCCTCTCTTTGGAATCTTGACCAAACGTCCGGGTCTTCCACCAATTCTCACATCCTCTCTTGGCCTCTTGCCTCTTTCAGCTCCTCCTGTGCTAGCTGCTCTTGCCGCCACTCGGCGAAAATCACTCTCAACACGGTAACACGCATCTAGCATATCCTCATAAGTTTTCATCCCTGCATTCACTATGCCGATTGTATCCTCGAGTCCAAACCCCTCTCAAACTTTGTCATCTTAAGACGATTATCAGTCATGATTGCAGGGGCAAACTTACCCAAAGCATGAAAACGATCTGCATACTCCGACACTGTCATCCTTCCTTGCTCCAGTCTGTCAAACGCCCTTATCTTGTCCAAGATCGCCGTCTCCGGTACATAGTACTTAAGGAACACATCACAGAACTGAGTCCAAGAGATTGGTGGGGTCATTCTTAACACCATTCCTTCCCACCATTCGCCAGCCTTGCCACTTAAAAGGGGTGTGGCCACCTCAACTTTTATCTCATTCGGAACTTGCACCAGCCGGAAACATTTCTCAACCTCAGCCAACCAATGCTGAGCCTCTTTAGGATCCGTATATCCACCGAACTCTGGCACCCTCATCTTCCTCATCTCTCCATAAAAGAACCTGATGTTATGATGTGGCGGTGGTGGAGGCGGAGGCTGATGCTGCTGCACATACCCTTGTGCAATAACCGTCAGTGCATCAGTGAGTACTTGGGGTAAAACCACTTGTGGTGGCTGGTTCTCCTGTCCATTGCCAGAGTTTCCTGCGTTATCTCTTCTGGGAGGCATATTTCTTTGAAAAGGGTCAACATTACATTGGCATTCAGTAAATACAAGGATTACTGAAAGCTCGAACGCGTGCTACTAGGTAAGGTGTGTAGTACAACTATTAATACAAAGTTAGATAATAAGACGCGCTCGCACACACCCAACCCATATCATACTTAACCACTAAGAGATTAGTACTTATAACTAAGGATCAACCTTAAGGGAGAATCATAGCTTAAGAGTCTAAAAGATCACGAACTTAAGTTTCCGAAATAGATCTGAAGCCTAGTCTCTGATACCACCTGTAGCGCCCCAGCCCGATACCGTTAGCGGAACCAGTGCACCCGCCGTAGTCTACTATGAGAACTACTAAGCGTCAAGCAGATCAAGCATACATCCTTCATAATGTAAGATAAAACCAGCGGGAACGTCATAAAATCTAAACCTTCATTGTCAATATTACAACCAGAAACTACAGCGGAAATAAAACTGTTTGTTCATCTAGCCAACATAGGTTTTAGAACAACATAATAACAATAAGTTTTGCAAACTTAAACAAAATAGTCCAGCATCTATCTATTCCCTTGTCCATCGTTCCATTGAGCCCACTCGCCGTCGTCTTCGATAAATATCAACTCATAATCAGGCTCACCTGAAAAGAAGATAGAATGATTGTTCTTAGCGAAAACTTCGCCAGCAAGTAACCCGTCTATACACCTTACGGAATCACACACGTCGAGTCACCAGTGTATAAAACATTGCCCAAAAATAAGGTGCTCGGGTTAGCAAATAGCATCTTAATAAGGATTACTCAAAACAGATAAAGTCCATATAGGTACACAGTTACAAGAACCAACATGTATTAAAACAACGTATCACATAAGCAAGTCATAGACTAATCACGTTTCTTGCATGTCAAGTCTTATGCTTCGTGTATCATGATGCATGTTCTTCTTTAAAATCACACACAACACCCATGCATATGCCTTCTTTCATAAACATGTCATGCATGTCATTTCACAAACATTTCATCACTTTACATATCATATTCTTCGCGTAGCAGAACTTTATACCCTGTGGGTGATCAGTCCACAGTCATCATAACTTTATACCCCGTGCTGAAAGGTCCACGGCCCCATAACATATACTTTATACCCCGTGCTGAAAGGTCCACGGCCCCATTACATATATCATATATCCGTGCTGATAGGTCCACGGCCCCATAAAATACTTCATTTTCCGTGCGGATAGGTCCACGGCCCCATAACATACTTTATACCCTGCTGTTGATTCACAGATCACGCTCTTTATACCCTGCTTTCGCAGACGTGACTTTTATACCCTGCGATCAACCAGCAGCCATTTTGTCTTTCGAAAACTTTAAACCTTTCTTGTTCTTTTGCAAAACATATCTCAAATCAAATACAAGTGCCCATGTCATGATGCAGGATGCACAAATAGCTTCATATCAACATGTAACACACACACATACATCTTGCCTATCAAGCATACGGTCTTGCACCTCAAACACTCTCTGGTCGTGTCTTTCCAAGCCCATCCTTCTTACAAACTCACTCAAGATTCAATCTTATTCTAACTTGATCAACCTACCATCCACACCTCAAATATACCTCAAATTCCCTTGCATTTTATGTTCAAAAGAAGTGTATAAAGTTACTACACTTACATAGGGCGCTTAAAGGGTCAAAAATACTTCCAGAATACTTGGAACGCCACTTAGAGCGCCTAATGTGGACATGGAGCGCCTCTACTAGGCGTTCGAAGTGTTCGGGGATGATTCAGGACACATTGAACACCACATGAAGCGCCTAATGTGACTTGAAGCGCCTCATGTAGGCGTTCGAAGTGTTCTGACGGTTCTAAATTGCAGTTTTTCTATACGGGAAAGCTCCAGGACACATGGAACGCTACATGAAGCGCCTATAATGACATGAAGCACCTCATGTAGGCGTTCGAAGTGTTCTGACGATGCCAAACTGCAGTTTTTCTGCAGTAACTTCCACCCAACTCCTTTCTTCTTCAACCCCTCCAGATTCAACACTTAAAGATCCATCTTAACAACTAGATTCATCATACTTAACATACATCTAATCATGAATTGATGCTTAGTTATGCCCAACAACATCCACTCTTAACTCTCCAATCACACACCACCTTCAAAGGTTATCATCAACAATTCCCACACAACAAGTCTACAACAATGTCATCACTCATCCCTCAATTTCCTGCACTTACTCTCAACGTCTAAGTGTAGACAAACAACATAAGAGTAGAGCAAGACAATAAGCATGTGAAAATATATACTTTCATGGGCATGCTTGGTAAATACAAGGCACCACACAACTATTTTCAGAATTATGGCCCAAAGAACAAGACTTTACTCAATTAGCAACAAGACTCACATATAACGAAGCATTTAAGATAGGCAAGACAAGAATACTAATGTGTGATTCATGTTTTCTCTTTGTAAGAACATAGGGCCTAAAGTATCAAAATTTGCGTAAAGCGTATAGAAAGATTACTTGCCTTGATTTCTAGTTAACCTTACGGATTTACTGCAGAACCTTGATAAGGATTGATCCTAGATTGGCCTTTTCCTTCCTTTCCTTCCTCTCTTCTTCTTCTTCCTCTCCTTTTCTCTTCTCTCTCTTTTTCCTGCGGTTTCCCTCTCCCTTTTTGATGTTAAAACCGCCCCCCCCCCCTTAATGCCAATGGGGAGTTATACCAAAGTGTGGTGTAACTCCCCTATCTTTAGTAGGGGCTTTTATGCAATTACCCGTAATTACCTTTAATTCTATTTTGAACCCTTCTTTCTTATTCTTCTATGTTTTAGGTGACTAAGTCTCATAACCTACGAAATTAATTAAGTTGTGTCTAAGGTTAACCTCTAAGTATTGAATATCGTGCTTAAAAGTCACGGGGTGTAACAAAAGGTGTGATTCATCAAACCTTGTGTCCAAATACTCCGCAACAAAATTGCCTTGCAAAACGCAAAAATCGTATTCTTTTAGAAATGGCACGCGCAATGCTCCTAGAATCCGGTGTACCCACATCTTTTTGGCCTGAAGCCATCGCTACTTCTGCATATCTTCTTAATCGACTTCCTCCAAAGACTTTGGCTAGTGACACTTTCTTGCACATACTATCAACCCAGGTATCTATTCTGTCCATCCTTACCCTTCCCCCCAAAAGTGTTGGGGTGTACTGTTTTTGTTCACATTCCTAAAACTAACCAAAATAAACAAAATCCATGCGCCCAGAAGTGTGTCTGTATCGGGTATGCTACTAACCAAAGAGGGTATCGGTGCTACAACCCGACTACTCGTCGCATGTATGCCACCATGGACTGTGTGTCTCTAGAGTCCGACTATTTTTACTCCACCTCCTCTTCCCAGTCTTCGGCCTGGGGGAGACAAAAGGTCAGGATATGCCATTCGACTCGCTAAATAACCTGAGCATGCCAGAGGCTTTACAACAAGACCAGGCAGGTGGGCGCCACCAAGTAGGCTTTGGTTTAAGTAGGACAACCAGAAACAACAGGATCCGCTCGTGATGCTCCTTCAGTATATGTTTCTGAGGTAAGTCAAGAACTTGTCAATACTGTGGAAACCCCTGGTATTACTGAATCGCAGAGATGAGTCCTACCGCCTAGAGGCAACAAAGTAGTGCCACCTCGGATATATCCCCAGAAATCAAAACTCGAAAGGTACAGTATCTAGTGAATGCTACCCAGGAAGAAGAATCTCACGGAATGAGTGTCGTAGAAAATGTCGTTTTGGTTCCCTGAACCACAAACGAAGCGAGCCAAGTAAAAGAATGGAGGGAGACAATGAATGAAGAAATGAAAGCCCTGAAGAAAAATCAGACGTGGGAAAAATGTGCATTGCCAAAGGAAAAAAACCAGTTGGATGATGGTGGGTCTTTACGATCAAGCATAAGTCAGATGGTACAGTAGAAAGGTACAGAGCTCGACTAGTGGCGAAAGGATACACTCAAACATTACGGAATTGACTATTCCGAGACTTTTCCACCGGTAGCGAAGATTGACACCACAAAGAATGTAAGCCGAGTGAAGTATGATGTAAAGACAGGCCTCTGCTTCAGTATGATGTAAAGAATGCATTCCTACACGGAGAATTGAAGGAGGAGGTCTATATGGAAGCAGCACCAGGGTTCATAAATGAATTCAAAGAAAACGAGGTATGTCAACTTAGAAAGCATTATACGATTTAAAATAGTCCGCTTGCTTGGTTTGGCAGGTTTACGAAGATGATGAAAGAGATTGAATACAGACACAGCAATGCAGATCACACCTTGTTAATCAAACAACGCGGGAACCTTGTGACCTATCTGATTATCTATGTGGATGACGTGATCATTACAGGGAGTGATCAAGATAAAATAACAGAGCTTCAAAAACAGTTGTTTGCGGAATTTGAGATGAAGGACCTGGGAGAGCTGAGGTATTTCCCGGGCATGGAGGTAAACCGATCAGAAAGGGGAATCTTTATATCACAGTAGAAGTATATGCGTGATCTGTTGACCAAAGTGGGGATGTTAGACTGTAAGCCGAGTGAAGTACATACCTACAAAGGTTAACCAAAAGCTGAAGTTTTCAGAAGGCGCGTAGATGGTGGACAGGGAGCAGTATCAGAGGTTAGTAGGGAGTTTAATTTATTTATCACACACACGACCAGATATTGCATACGCTGTGGGAGTCATAAGTCAGTTTATGCACAAACCGCAAGAAGAACACTTCAAAGCAGTAATAACAATTGTAAGATACCTGAAGAAAACACATGGGCGAAGGATATGGTTCACTAAACACGAGCATCTGAATATTGAGGTTTATATGATGCAGATTAGGCAGGTAACCCAATTGACAGGAAGTTTACTTCAGGGTATTTCGCTCTAGTTGGAGGGAATGTAGTTACGTGGAGAAGTAAAAACCAAAAGGTTGTTACGTTATCAAGCGCAAAGACGGAATTTAGAGTAATCGCAAAATGAGTAACGGAAGTTTTGTGGCTACGGAAGGTATTAAGTGATCTGGGGTACCCAGTAACACAACCAAAATGTGATAAAAAAGTCGCGGTAAGTATTTCGGAGAATCCATTGCAACATGACAGAACCAAACATGTCGAGGTAGACAGACATTTTATCAAGAAAAAATTGAAGGTGGCTTGGTCGAGATCCCGTTCGTACGCTCAGAAGTTCAGTTAGTTGATATGCTGACAAAGGCAGTCACAAGCAGGGTATTCGAGACAACTTTGCGCAAGTTGAACATCAGGGATCTCAATGTTCAACTTGAGGGGGAGTGATAGAGTGTGAAATTCAAAAATGTAAATGTTTGTTAAGTTAGGATTGTTGAGATAGAATATTTGATTGTTATAGGATCATGATGAGATATGATAACAAATTAAAACCATATCAAATTCAAATCAAATTATTTCCTATTTACCATAGATAGGCTAGATATAAGACCTATAAATTCTACCATACGGAGGGATGAAGAAATCAATATACTTTTCATTCTCAATTTAGTCCTTTCACCTGACACATTCAGGTTGTAGTTCTGTATGTATAATGGTGTTTTAAGCGTGTGTTGAATATGATATCCCTTCCTCTTAACTGGGTTGACCATGATTTGAAAATATTTTCCATTGGGTACCTAATAAATTCCATGAGACAAGGTTTTGTTGAAGCTGTACAATATGAGGCGCTCAGGTAACTTTTATCTTGTAGTGTTGGATTTTGCTACAGAATTCAAGAAAATATGCAAAGCCATATGCAAGTTATTCTGTTTCTTCAACAAAAAGATTTCTATAAGTTCCTAAGTCAGCAAATTAACATAGAGGAAGGAGCTAACACAAGAGTGTTGGAATACAAAATGCTTAAGCCTTCCTTGGCATGCGCTTTCGCCAAAAAAAGTAAAATATGTGGCGAATAGTTGGGGATGAAAAGTGAGAGTCATCAATTCTTTAGAGAAGGAAATTTAAATTAGCAGCTAAGAATCGTTGCAGCACATGCACCGATGAGGTGCAAGGTGATTTACAAGATGCCATATTCTATAATAGTGATTCAAGAGTATTTTGAGGATTTTTAGACTTATTTTATTTTATTTTTTGGAGTTAAATTAGAGTCAAAAGCTATTTCCTTTTATTAAAATTATTTTTTTTTATTAAATGTTCTCGAAAGAATTTAGGATTTTTGTGTTGCATAGCAAGTTAGAAATTTTAGTTGCTTTGGCCACCTCATACACCTATAAATCGGTGTATTTTCTTCTCTTTTTATAGCCAATACCTTATGAAAATTAAAATTCAGAAAACGTCCATTTTAACATCCATTTGTGTGACGTATTTTCTTATGTATTTTTGATTCTGTATCAATATGAGAGCGAAAGTTGTGATTCAAATCACCCCCTTCAAGATAGGTCACATGAACTGGTGGATTTTGAATCTGTTCTTGATCAACAAAAAAAAATATTGTTTATAACGCTTGAGCTATCATCTAACTTGTTCTAAGAATTAGGTATTGTTCTTGGAATCGTACAAAAGGTAATCTCAGAAGGACCTGTTCGAAAGAACGGAAGATTATGTTAGGTCCCTTAGAACACACTAGAAGCGGGGTTGAATAGTGTGTTCACCAAGTATGGATAATTTATGGCTATTTTTCGTTTTGAAGTGCTACCAATACTTGGGTGTGTTCTTTAGAAGGAATAAAGACTTGCAAGAAAATAAAGAACACAAGTATGTATAGAGGTTCAAGTCAAATGACTCTACTCCTCTACCTTCTTGATGTTTCACAAGAAGGATTTTGAAATGGGGATTGTTATTTCTTTTGGGAGAAACAACAATCAAGAACAAAATCCAGAAAATAGAAAAAACTAGGCAACTTGCCTAGACCACAACCAAGAAGTCTAACCCTTTGAAGTTTAGCCTCCAAAGATCTTCTTTGCCCTCAAAGAAATCTTGTAGGGAGAATAGTGCACCACACACTATCAACTAACCCTTCAAAGTCTAGAAATCTCAAACAAGAAGCACCCTTGCTCCTTGACCAACAATCTACCCAATCTCTCACAATATGATCTCACCAAGAAGAAGACTCTTCTTCTTCTTACAATAATCACTCTCAACAATAAAGTAAAACTTAAAAAGATTACAAGTATTTTGAGAGCTAGAGCTTGAGAGAATTTGAGAGCTTGCAAAGTAGAAAGTTGGAGAAGACAATGGAGGAAACTCTTGTTTTATCAACTTCAAAGTTTCTTCCCGTTTGAAACCCTCTACACTTACATTAATGGGTTTTGGCATCATGTGTTGGCGAGTCCTCATCATTGGAGATCTTCCTTTGGCATGTAGCAACATTCTTGGAGAGATTTCAAAATGAATGCCAAGAAAGGAAACCTGAAATCTTCAGCAAAGAGGAACCTGTGAAAAAGACACTAAAAGGGGAGGGTACAAAGAGTCAACTGATGTTAAAAAGTGAAGTTTAAGACCTTTGTAACGTTGGTCACATGAAGCGCCTAATGTGCTAAAAGCACAGGCGTTCGAAGTGACATTGAACGCTTGATGTGAAAATGAACAGTCGTTCGAAGTAACATCAAGCTCCTAACGTGAGCTTCTTAAGTCGTTCGAAGTTACATGAAGCGCTTAATGTGGCTCTTCATGCTTGTTCGAACTAACTCTGACTTTTTCTCAGAGAAAGTACTTACGAGTACGTGCCCAACCAGGGGAAAAGTACTTTTGGCTTGGTGGCATAAAGCACCTAAAGAGGCGTTCAAAGTGTTCGCACTTTTCAACAGGCCACATGAAGCGCCTAATCCGGCGTTCAAAGTGTCATGATTTTCAAACACTCACATGAAGCGCCTAATCTAGGCGTTCGAAGTGTTCGTAGATCCAGACACTTCACATAAAGTGCCTAATCTAGGCGTTCGAAGTGTACTGGACTCCACCAAGAGACATTAAGTGCCTAATGCAGGCGTTCGAAGTATACTGACTTCAAACAACATACATGAAGCGCCTAATCCCTTGTTCAAAGTGCCAAAATGTGCAAATCATCAAAACTTAACATATTCTAACATTCTCCCTCTTTTTGATGATTTCACAACATGCATAGCTTATCAAAGCTCCCCCTTAACATATGCTCCCCCTCACTAGGTGCAACGAAAAATATAACATGAACAAAACAAGATGATGAGACAATTTAGTGAACATCAACAGTAAAAATCAAGTTATAAAATTTCATTAAACACTAGCATGAAATTTTTAATACCAACAACAACAAAAAATAAGAAAATTTACATAGCACCACCACTTGGTGGTGTAAATCCACTAAAGCCAAAACCTACACTAGCGGCAAAATCAGTGAATCCACCCATGAATCCTCCAACATCTCCCGAGCCACCAGCATCACCACCTTCTCCAGAAGTTCCAACCAGCACGACCAGCATCACCACTTTCTCCCCCTAAATCATCAAAATTAGGAGGAAGAGCCCATGGACAGACTTGCATGAGTGCATTGCGAAATGCAGTCATGCGCAGTTCATTACGCTCATTACGAGCTTCATTCCGTGAAGCTCGGCATCACGAAGATGCAATTGTTGAACAGTCTGTTCAAGGGCAGCAATGCGTGATAGCAATTCCGAAGAATTACTACCACCAGCAGCATCTTGAGGTCCCTCCACGACCTCATCTTTATCAGGAATGGTGGTGGCCTTCCGTTTCTGCGAGTCAACAGCCTGGGCGATGTTGTAGTGATCATAGACTTCAGATTTAGCAACTGGGGTCAGGTCTTCATCAGAAATGTCAATGCCTTTTGATTTTAACAATATTGTGACAATATTAGCAAAAGGCAAAGCTTTTGACCCTTTTCGGAGAGCTGCAAACATGACTTCTATGAAAATCCAGGCGAGATTCAGCTGGGTCAGATGTTTGAGACGGTAAGAGACATAGAAATCCATGTTGCTTGGATTTCTAGTGGCCTTACCATTGATGCAGTAGGTGACCACCGCTAGCAGAATGCGATCCACCAATGGCATGTTCTGAGTCTTTTTGGAGGGGACATACCCCAAATCGAATTTAACATCCTGCTCACGGACGCCGTATTTGACACTCCAGTCAAACACGGAGAAATCAGTCAATCCCTCGTTGCGGATTCTCAGGACTTCACAAATTTCAGGAATAGTGAAGCTGAGAGGAGTACCATCAATAACAGTGTTGAGGGAAAAAGATTGAGACTCAGATTGTGGTGTGACCCACAAATTTGAATAGAAGAGCCGGGTGTGCTCGCAGGAGTATTTGTGCATATCAGGCCTGGACCAAAGAGATGTCCAGCCCTGATGTTCCAACAGAGGAACAATTTCAAAAGCAGTGCTCGTCTCAGGAAGATTGCTGAGATTGAGCAGTTTGAGAGGGATAACAAGACGATTTGATGCTATCCATTCTCGGAATAGCATGCCGGAGTAGTAGGAGATATGAGCACCTTTCTCAATGGTGCGAGGAGGCTTCTTGATGTCGGGATCAAATTTCTTTAACCAAGGAAAGTTGTCCTTGGTGAACCTTTCACGAATGGCTGCGATTTCTGGCGGCTCGACAATTCCTTGTCCAGCCGTTTGTTTTCGCTTTTGAGTACGAGGGCGTTTTGAAGGTCCAGCTGAGGCCATTTGGTGTGAGGAGAGTGAAAGGAGTGCAGGAAGATTTTTAGAGAGATTGGATGGAAAGCTTAGATGAAGATGGAAGTTTGAGAGAGAAAAAGAGTTTATAAAGGAGATGAAGAAGATGAAGAGGTAGTGAAAATTAATGGAGGTGAGGGAGTGGGAGAAGTGGAGGAGAGATTTGAGGAAGATGAAATGAATTTGGGAAAATGGAGAGGTGGGAAGAGTGAGAACGTGGGAAAGAAGGAAAGAGGGTAATGGCGGCAGGAATTAATGATGATTGAAAGGCGCGAAAACTGAAGAGACGGTGGAAATGATAGTGTAGAAATAGGGTTAAAGCGCCTAATGTGACTTAGAACGACTTCACAAAGGGGGATGAAGCGCCTAAAGTCACATTAAACGGCTGTGGAGATCAGGATTGAGCGCTTTATGTTACTTCGAACGAGTAAACAAATTCAGTTCATGCGCTTAATCCTACATCGAACGCCTTTGTAAAGGTACATAAAGCGCCTGATGTCACTTTGAACAAGTGACATCCTTAACATCAGGCGCTTGATGTGACATCGAACGCCTGAAGCATGTGTGATGAAGCGCTTTATGTGCACTGATCTTGAAAATTTTTGAAATTTTCGTGCTCCAAACTCAAGATGGTTTTATGAACCCATGTTGAGCAACCCCAACCTACTTCTTATGGATACAAAGACATCACAAGGTAGGGGTTTCGTGAAAATGTCCGCTAATTGATCTCGTGTGGGAACAAATTCCACACATACCAAGTTCTTTTGTACACAATCACGGATGAAATGATACCTCACTTCAATGTGCTTGGTCCGACTATGTTGGATGGGATTTTGTGCAATATTAATGGCGGACGTATTATCACACAAAATTGGCACCTTTGAGAAGTGAATATTATAATCATTTAACGTGTTTGTCATCTATAATAATTGTGCACAACACGAGGCGGCCGACACATATTCGGATTCCGCCGTAGAAAGAGACACACTGTTTTGTTTCTTGGAGAACCAAGAAACGAGACAATCTCCGAGAAACTGACAAGTTCCGGAGGTGCTCTTTCTATCAACAAGACTCCCCGCATAATCAGAGTCACAATAGCCTCTTAAATCAAAACATGCATTCTTAGGATAAAATAAACCAAATTTCAAAGTACTTCTAAGGTATCTAAGGATGCGTTTTACCGCAATAAAATGCATCTCCCTAGGATCACTTTGAAATCTAGCACATAAACATACTGCATGTAAGATATCGGGTCTACTAGCCGTTAAATAAAGTAGACTACCTATAATGCCACGATACAAGGTTACCTCGACATGCTTTCCCTTTTCATCCTTGTCAAGCTTTGCACTTGTACTCATAGGAGTGTTCACCTCTCTTCCTTCACCAAAATTGTACTTTTTGAGCAAATCTCTTGTGTATTTGGTTTGGAAAATGTGCACGCCATCTTCGGTTTGCTTGATTTGTAATCCAAGGAAATAATTTAGTTCGCCCATCATGCTCATCTCGAACTCACCTTGCATAAGACTAGCAAATTTCTCACAAAGACAATTGTTAGTAGCACCAAAGATAATATCATCAACATATACTTGAACAATTAAATGATTCCTACCTTGTTCTTTTATGAACAAAGTAGTGTCAACTTTACCTCTTGAAAAACCATTATTAAGAAGAAAAGTACTTAACCTCTTGTACCAAGCTCTTGGAGCTTGTTTGAGGCCGTAAAGAGCCTTTTTAAGTTTGAAGACATGATGTGGTGAGTCATGACATTCAAACCCGGGAGGTTGTGCAACATACACTTCCTCTTGAATAACACCATTCAAGAAAGCGGATTTAACATCCATTTGGTAAAGTTTAAAATCCCTATAACAAGCATATGCGAACAACATCCTAATAGCTTCAAGCCGTGCTACGGGTGCAAATGTCTCATCAAAATCAATACCTTCTTCTTGACGGTATCCTTGAGCAACTAACCTAGCCTTGTTTCTAGTGACATTACCTTGATCATCCATCTTGTTATGAAAAACCCATTTCGTACCAATAATAGGATGATCGTGTGGTTTGGGAACTAATTCCCAAACATCACTTCTTTCAAATTGGTTTAATTCTTCTTGCATAGCCAAGATCCAATTTTCATCAAGAAGTGCATCTTTAATATTTTTCGGCTCTATAAGAGAGACAAATGCATTCTCTCTATATTGCCTTCGTGTGGTGATACCCCTATTTAGATTACCTATGACCAACTCTTGAGGGTGAGAACTTTTGTGCTTAAATGATCTAGGAAGATTGGAGACATCTCCTCCAACTTCCTCTTGATCATGTTCCGGAAAAGATGAACTTTCATCATCCACATGAACTTCATGTTCCGGAATGTGTGATGCATTATCTACATTTTGTGTATCAACATGAATATGAGAAATATTTCTATTTGACTCACTAAGTTCATTCACACAAGGTGGAGGAGTACCTTCAATAGGTTCAACCCTCAAATCAATGAAGATGTTTCCATTTGGAGGATCATCAACGATCTCTCATTGAGGAGCGACCATAGGAACATCCTCAAGAATTTCTTCTTGAGGAGTCACATCTTCATCCTCTTCACAATCCTCATTAAGTTTAGGTTCGTCACTAAGTGACTCATTAAACTTAACATGGATTGATTCTTCCACCTTTTGACTCCTTTTGTTGAAGACACGAAATGCTTTACTATTTGAGGCATAACCTAAAAAGATACCTTCATCCGCTTTGAGGTCAAGTTTGTCCAAAGTATCTTTGGTATTAAGTATAAAACACTTGCAATCAAAGACTTTGAAATACCCAATGTTGGGAACTTTTCCATTCCAAAGCTCATAGGGTGTCACATTTAGGTATGGTCTCAAATAGACACAATTGATCACATGGCTAGCGGCATTTACCGCTTCGGCCCAAAAATACTTAGGCAAACCGAACTCATTCAACATTGCTCTACACATTTCTTGTAGAGTTCTATTCTTTCATTCGGCCACACCATTTTGTTGAGGAGTTCTAGGTGCCGAAAGGTCATGAGAGTATCCTTTGGATACACAAAACCTTTCGAAATCACCATCGAACTCACCACCACGATCACTACGGATGGTTTTAATGGTGTCACCCACATGATTTTCCAATCGTTTACTTAGACTTATAAACTCACTACATGCATCACTTTTATTAGCTAGAAACATCACCCACGTATAACGAGTGTAGTCATCTACTACCACGAAGGTATAATGTTTACCACCCAAGCTTCTTGTTCCAACATCCCCATACAAATCCATATGAAACAATTGTAGGGGCTTGGAGGTGGAAATGTTTGTCTTGGGTTTGAAGCTTGTTTTCACAAGCTTCGCCTTTTGACAAGTGTCACATAAGTAATGGTTTTCGAAACTCATTTTTGGAAGGCCTCGAACTTTTTCATTTTCGCAAATAAATTTAAATGTTTTGAAACATACATGTCCGAGACGTCTATGCCATAGTTGCGTCAAATCATTCTTAGCAACTAGACAAGATACATTTTGAGAAACCAAATTATTGATGCTAAGTTTGTAAATATTTTTGAAACGCAAAGCCTCAAATAAGATCTTATCTTCCTTTTTCAAAATACACTTTGTTTTCAAAAAAGTTACCTCATAATTAGCATCACAAAGTTGACAGACACTTATCAAGTTAAACTTAAGATCTACAACATACAAGGCATCACTAAGAGAAAAGGAATCGTTACCCACAAAACCATGTCCTTTGATTTGGCCTTTGCTACCGCCAAAGTGGACAACTCCTCCGTCTTGCATAGTGAGTCTATGGAAGAGATGTTTTTCTCCCGTCATATGGTTGGAACACCCACTGTCCACGACCCATTTGACCTTCTTGTCTTCGCTTTCTCCATTGAGTGCTAGGGCCTACAAAAGAACCATATGAACGCGGTACCCTTTTTGTTTTGGGTCCTTGAAGGTTATTTACCTTCACTTCACCTTTTGGCATCCACACAAGACTCTTATTATTTTTGACTCTATACACTCTCTCTACATGACCCTTTTTATTACAATAAAAACATGTCGGTGTATGTTTGTGTGTATAAGAGTGTTTATCGTTTTTAGTTCTGCACATTCTTTCTACATGACCCTTTTTATTGCAAACAAAAGATGTAGGAATGTGTTTGTGTGAATAATAATGATTATCATGCTTGTGTGTTAACACGTTCCCTGATTCCTGTTTAGGGACAACATTCTTTGGTGTCAAAGAAGGATTATTTTTCACGGAGTCAACACAAGACTTAGGCACCTTGGTTTGTTTTGCCTTGCTTTTAGGCATGTGCCTTTGCTTCTTCAAGGGAGCTTGAGACTCCTTGAAGTGTGATGCTTGTTCATTTGTTTTTTCCTTTTTAGATGCATACAAAACACTAGATTTAACCTTAGGTTTCATACTAAGTGAGGATGCATCTTTGACTACCTTAGTTTTATTTGCACTTTTCTTTTGAGAATTCTTATTCTCAACGGTTTTATGAGAGATGCTTGATTTTATCAAATCATGCTTCTCCTCTAGTGCAATCATATGCATAGTTAACAAAATATCATACTCAAGTTGTAATGCAATATGATTTTCTATCGTGTCATTGTATTCGTATATACATGCTTTAAATTCCTTTTTGACACGAGTATATTTGAGTTCTAAGAAGTCAATTTCCTGCACTAAGTTATCTCTTTCATCTATTAATCTATAATGTGAGGATGTAGTGCATACCTCCATGTCGTCTTTGATGGCCATAAGAGAATAAAACTGCTTGTTGAGATCATCGTCACTAATCTCCGTGAGAGTTAGATTCTCATGGTCATCGTTATCACTTTCGGATCCAGACACTAAGCATTCCCAATGAGTTATTTCTTCTTGTAGAGCCATCTTATTTTGGTGGAAGGCTTTCTTGTCTTTCGGGAAGCTCGCATGGTCAAACGTGGGTACTTTGACCTGTACACTTGAGATAGAAGGGAGTAGTGACTCTTATCTTCTTCTTCTAGAAGCATCACTACTTGGAGAACTTGCATCAACAAATCTATAGGGATCCATACTATGAAGATCAAATCTTGTATTTGGACTCAAATAAGCAAGATGTGGCTCTGATACCAATTGTTAGGTCCCTTAGAACACACTCAAAGGGGGGTTTGAATAGTGTGTTCACCTAGTATGGATAATTTATGGCTATTTTTCGTTTTGAAGTGCTACCAATACTTGGGTGTGTTCTTTCGAAGGAATAAAGACTTGCAAGAAAATAAAGAACACAAGTATGTATAGAGGTTCAAGTCAAATGACTCTACTCCTCTACCTTCTTGATGTTTCACAAGAAGGATTTTGAAATGGGGATTGTTATTTCTTTTGGAGGAAACAATAATCAAGAACAAAATCCAGAAAATAGAAAAAACTAGGCAACTTGCCTAGACCACAACCAAGAAGTCTAACCCTTTGAAGTTTAGCCTCCAAAGATCTTCTTTGCCCTCAAAGAAATCTTGTAGGGAGAATAGTGCACCACACACTATCAACTAACCCTTCAAAGTCTAGAAATCTCAAACAAGAAGCACCCTTGCTCCTTGACCAACAATCTACCCAATCTCTCACAATATGATCTCACCAAGAAGAAGACTCTTCTTCTTCTTACAATAATCACTCTCAACAATAAAGTAAAACGTACAAAGATTACAAGTATTTTGAGAGCTAGAGCTTGAGAGAATTTGAGAGCTTGCAAAGTAGAAAGTTGGAGAAGACAATGGAGGAAACCATTGTTTTATCAACTTCAAAGTTTCTTCCCGCTTGAAACCCTCTACACTTACATTAATGGGTTTTGGCATCATGTGTTGGTGAGTCCTCATCATTGGAGATCTCCCTTTGGCATGTAGTAACATTCTTGGAGAGATTTCAAAATTAATGCCAAGAAAGAAAACCTGAAATCTTCAGCAGAGAGGAACCTGTGAAAAAGACACTAAAAGGGGAGGGTACAAAGAGTCAACTGATGTTAAAAAGTGAAGTTTGAGACCTTTGTAACGTTGGTCATATGAAGCGCCTAATGTGCTAAAAGCACAGGCGTTCGAAGTGACATTGAACGCTTGATGTGAAAATGAACAGTCGTTCGAAGTAACATCAAGCGCCTAACGTGAGCTTCTTAAGTCGTTCGAAGTTACATGAAGCGCTTAATGTGGCTCTTCATGCTTGTTCGAACTAACTCTGACTTTTTCTTAGAGAAAGTACTTAGGAGTACGTGCTCAACCAGGGGAAAAGTACTTTTGGCTTGGTGGACTGCATAAAGCGCCTAAAGAGGCGTTCAAAGTGTTCGCACTTTTCAACAAGCCACATGAAGCGCCTAATCCGGCATTCAAAGTGTCATGATTTTCAAACACTCACATGAAGCGCCTAATCTAGGCGTTCGAAGTGTTCGCAGATCCAGACACTTCACATAAAGTGCCTAATCTAGGCGTTCGAAGTGTAATAGACTCCACCAAGAGACATTAAGCGCCTAATGTAGGCGTTCGAAGTATACTGACTTCAAACAACATACATGAAGCGCCTAATCCCTTGTTCAAAGTGCCAAAATGTGCAAATCATCAAAACTTAACATATTCTAACAGATTAATCTTTGTACATCTTGAGCACGCATCAATTTGATATCAGAGCATCAGGTTCTCTCGTTGGTTCATGACAATTAGTTTATTTTATTTTTTAATCTTTTTTTGGAAAAAAATAAAAAAAAAAGAGAAAAAGAAAAGAAAAGCGAGACAAAAAAGACGGAATTTTTTTTACAAAGATATAAAAATACCGTTGAATATATATTTGAGAGCCTTAGAAAAATTTCTGATCAATTGGCCAAATTGGAGTCTTTTTTTATAGTTTTTAAAGTCTGGTTTCATATTCTCCAACATGGTTAGAAGCTTGGTGCCAATATTAGCGATTGTTGAATAGCACTGTCATTACTTTTTCACGGATTTAGTCAAAGCTCAAAGTGTTGGTGAATAAGAATATTATAATAAGTTGTTTTCTTTGTGAACTTCGTATGGATATTTATGATAGACTAAAATATATTTCATTCTTTTAACTTTGAGGATACCGTGAGTTGTACAAATTAAGGAAGTTGAAAAGATTGAGAAACTAAGATTTTCAGAATCAAAGCCACGTGTCTTTGAAGTTAGTTCTACGTATGAAGAAACTTAGGTTCAAACTGAAAATCTTGTTTGTAAAAAATGTGTGCCTCAAAAGTAAAGGAAGTAGATTCTACCATTGAAAGTGAAAAACTTATTGAGCTAATTAACACTAAGAGATGCTACAAGTGCAGAAATTTTAACCCACCTATGTGGAGAAGATGAAAATAATCATGTTGAAAGATGTTACAAATGTAGAAATTGTAACCCACCTATGTGGAGAAGATGAAGATAATCATGTTGTCATGAAAAGAGAAAAAAAAAACATTTTTGGAATTATGTTGATCTACTTGTTTCTTCGTGCCTTTTTGTGGTGATAAAAGTGCAGAAGTTCAGGCATTCTGAGCAAGTCCAATAGAGGATTTCTTAGAAATTTTGACAAAATATGATTAACCAAACAGATCAATCAGTCAATCAATCATACCCAGTATATCCTAACGATAGAAAAGCTAACGATATACAAGTTATCGTTAGAGTCTGGGGAGGGTGAGAGGCAGGCAAACAATACCTCCATCCCAAGGGATAGAGAGTTTGCTTCCAGTGAGACTCCCGGCTCTATATGTACATGCACAGATAATCATAATAATAGGACTATGTACTAGTGACCTATTTTATTAAACATATGCAACAGCCTTCCGATATTAACATAGTCATAATAGTGAACATGCACAAATAATTGAAAGAAAAAGACTGAAACAAAATATGCAAAGTCAAATTAAAGCGTAAATACTATCTAATCCTCTAAGCATGCTCTAAGGTGTCCTATATCATATCTACCCCTCCTTAACCTTAATCATCTGCTTCCATGAACTCCTATCTTGGACCATGTCCTCAGAAAGGTGCAACTCTAGTAAGTCATGCCTAATCTGCTCATCCCACGTCAGTTTTGGCCTGCCTATACTCCTCTTCCCTTCTACAGCGAGGCTTTCAATTGCTCTGACAGACGTCGTCGTCTGTCTCCTCTTGACATGCCCAAACTATCTCTGTCTTTCCTTTCTTATCTTATTTGTTACACTAGTCACCCCTAACCTTTCTCTGTACACCTCATTTCTTATCTTGTCCAGCCTTGTATGTCCGCACATCCACCTCAGCATCTTCATCTCCGCTACTTCCATCTTCTGTGACTGTGTCCTCTTGATGGCCCAACAGTCTGTTCCATATAACATTGCCGGCCGTACTGCCATCCTATAAAATTTTTCTTTTAATTTAATTAGAAAATTCTTGTCACACAGCACTCCTGAGACTGCCCTCGACTTGCACCAACTTGCCTGGACTCGGTGTGCTACATCACTCTCTATGTCTCCATCTTTCTGTACCAATGATCCTAGGTTCTTGAACTTACTTACCTTTGGGACCACTTGACCCTCGATGGTGAGTTGGCTATTCTCATCGTTGTCTGTGCCACTGAAGTCACAGTGCATGTACTCAGTCTTGGAACGACTAATACTCAGGCCTTTCCTCTCTAGAGGACCTCGCCACTCCTCTAATCTCGTACTCACATTACGTCTACTTTCCACGACTAATACAATATTGTCAGCAAAAAAGAATACACCATGGAACTGTCTCTTGGATCGACTTTGACAACTCATCTAGAACAACTGTAAAAAGGAATAAGCTCAAAGCGGACCCTTGATGGAGGCCTACCTCCACCGGGAAGAAGTCTGTATTCCCTACAGGAGTATGAATGGTTGTTTTTGTCCTAACATACATATCCCTGATTATGTCTACATACTTCATAGGAACCCCTCTTGCATCCAAACTATGACATATCAGTTTGCGTGGCACACTATCATAAGCTTTTTCAAGATCGATGAAAACCATATGTAGATCGCGTTTCTTCTCCCTGTACTTCTCCATCAATCTCCTTAAAATGTGGATTGCTTCCGTAGTTGACCGTCCTAGCATAAAACCAAATTAGTTTACCGTAACTTGAATTTCTCCCTTAATTCTAGTGTCAATTACTCTCTCCCATAACTTCATAGTATGACTTAACAATTTAATCCCTCTATAATTCCCACAATACTGTGCGTCTCCTTTTTTTCTTATATAGAGGGACCACTACGCTCCTTCTCCACTCATCTGGCATTTTTCCTGTTTTGAAAATAAGGTTGAATAGAATAGTTAGCCAACTGTCTTAGCTCTTCCCATCTTCTTAAGTGCTATCTTCACCTCTCCTTGTTTGATGCTACGACATTCGCAGGTATTACGTTGTTGTTTTTGAATAATGATGCTTTCTCTTTCTTCGTGGTCGACTCTTACGCTGTTAAAGAGGTTGTCAAATTATGTTTGTCATTGCCCCTAATGTCTTGTTCTTTGACTAAAACATGACCATCTTCTCCCTTTATAAACTTTATGACGCCTAGATCTTGCCTCTTTCTGTCTCTATCTTTTGCAATCTTGAACATATCACGCTCTCCGTCTTTTGTTTCTAGTCTTTCATACATTTCTTTATAGACTGCGTTCTTTGCTTCTGTCACTGCCTTTTCACCTCTTTCTTAGCGATTTTGTAGTTCTCCTTCACTGTTACTTTTTCTCCCTGTCTGTGCAGTTTAACACCTCTCTAAAACTCTTTTGCTTATTCTTTATTTTTCGTTTCACATTCTTGTTTCACGACTCTTTTTGTGCAGTTGTCTTTCCTGTTGTTATCCCAAGAGTTTCCCTTGCCGCATGAATAATGGTAGTTGCCATAGCCTCCCACATCTGGTTTGTGTCTTCAACTAGTGTATCTGATGTCGCCGAGATGACCTTGTCTCTAAATATGTTAATTTTTTCGTCCTTCAAACTTCCCCATCGAATCTTGGGTGGTGATTTTCTAACTCTCGTGCGCATCTTTTGGCTCAAGGCTATAACTACAACTAGTAAACGGTGTTACGTCACTGTTGTCTCACCTGGTATAACCTTGCAGTCCCTCCACAACTGTCGGTCTTCACGTCTCATCAGAAAATAATCGATCTGCGTGTTACGTCCTCCACTGCTAAAAGTGATCAAACGGGCTTCCTTTTTTTAAAGAATGAGTTTATAATACCTAGGTCGTGGGCTACCGCAAGGTCTAGCAGATCCATATCCTGCTCGTTTCTATTTCCATAGCCAAACCCGCCATGTGCCGACTGAAAACCATCGGCATCCTTTACAATGTGGTCATTAGAATCACCTCCTATATGGATTCGTTCTTCTCTGAGTATTGACCTCAACACTTCATCTAAACAATCCCAGAACTCTTTCTTCTCTTGTTCTTCTAATCCCACTTGGGGTGCGTAGGAGCAAACCACTGCCAGCACCTCCTTGTTTAATACTAACTTCAGCACCATAAGTCTATCATTATATCTTATTACATCGATCACGTTCGTGTATACTTCTAACTTTACTAGAAATCCTACCCCATTCTTGGTCCCATTGGACCCCGTGTAGAGCAACTTATACCCATTACACTCTTTACCTTTGTTCCCCTTCCACCTAGTCTCTTGTAGACATGCTACATCGATCCTATGCCTCTTAAGTACATCTACTACCTCTAACAATTTACCATTTAGAGTTCCTACATTCCAAGAGGCTATACGTAAACTATCTTCCTTTTCCTTCCTCTTAACTACGCCCCTCTTCCTTAGACATCGTCTCTCATTCAAATCATAACTCCTATCAATGATTGTAACTAAACCAAAACTAAGATCATGTATTTCAACAACACAATATTATCCGCACCTATTAAGCACAGGTCCTTTTGAAACTTTCTTCAAACACCTTATGTGCATATGCCGAAGTTGTTGCAAACAAATGTGAACAAAGAAAGTAACAACTAGAAGAACACAAATATCAACCCAAAACGTTCAATAAGCAGTAGCAAAGAACCCAGAAGGAAAATGTCAACTTGAAAAAAAGAACCCCAAGAGCAAGCAAAACAATAAAATTGTCTGAAAGATTTATATCAGCTAATTCGAGTCAAGATTTGACCAAATACAATTACGACATCTTTAGGATAGGGAGAATACATATATGTAGAAAGGCCAGATATAGAAGAAGAAGGAAATTTGGCTAAAATTTAGCTAACGTCCTGTGTGAAGGATGTGGCGATTCAAGCATCTGTACGATGAACCAAACAGATACCAAGAAGCGAATCCCATGTCTAACAACTAAACAGCGTTCCTGGTACCTTTATCCGTCGTTTTGTCTATCATTAATTTAATTATTATCGAGTACAAAAAATTGTCATTACTTAAATACTAATCAAGTAAAAACTTTTGTATTACGTTAGTATAAAAATTTCCAGCCATGAATATAAACATGGTTGCTCTTTTTCCCTTTCTTTTTTTCTTTTGAACAGAGTGAGCTGGTGTACATATTACAAACTTAAATAATTAATAGACTGGAGCCTCAAAAAATGATATGTATGTTAAATCTTCTATTTGATTACCTCAAACAGAAACAAAAAAGTCTTCTGTTGGATGCCAACCATTATTATTATTATTATTATTATTATTATTATTATTATTATTATTATTATTATTACAACATGGTCTTATCTGCTAATTAGTGCATAGAGTGTTGCGCTGACACTGCATGTTTATATATCAACTTTTGATACATGGCAAAATTTAATATGGTCTTACACCAAGTATCAATAGTTGTTTCAAAAACAATCAAATATATATGTGATTTATATAGGTCTTCTATTTTAGTCGATCACCTTCTTTTTTATATGGATAAATGTTACATGTATCATATTATTATGAAACTAGTTGATCTACGACCAACACAAAATTTCTGTTTTGACATTAGTTCGGTTTTGATAAAATTGTTCATGTGAAAATAATTTTGTATATACACACCTACGTAGTCGTATATTATATGTTCCTATTTATGTACCGTGCTAGTTTCATTAGTCTTTTGAATATGTGACAAAGAGTTCCCACAATATACTAACCAGAGTGCATATCCAATGCCATGGCGAGGGTAGCTGGGAGAATGACAAAGTGAAAGTAGGGAAAACCCCATCCTGCAACGGCAGCTTCATCTTCAACGCCCTCAATACTTTTCACCTCCTTTCGGACTTCTTTTGCAAGAACACCCCCCCCCCCCCACACACACACACATCACGTTGATGTTTACATGTGATCTTCAGGCTGGCCTTTAGTTTCCTCGGTAAAGAATAACAGAGTTCTAAAGGTAAGAACTCAGGCGCTACCAACTCTCTCAAAACCAATTGGTGATAGGAGATACGCATACTTTAGCCTTATAGTGCATTCAACACACACAAGCGCCCACGACATTCGATTGTGACTTAGCCCACACGGCCTATGCGTCACGGGACAATTGCTGCACCCAACAATTTCTCCCTCAGCAATTGCTCCTGTTGGGAATCCAACCCGTGACCTTGGCTCTGATACCACTTGTAAGACCTCAGGCGCTACCAACTCTCAAAACCAATTGGTGATAGGAGATGCGCATACCCTAACCTTATAGTGCATTCAACACACACAAGCGCCCATGACATTCGATTGTGACTTGGCCCACACGGCCTACGCGCCACGGGACAATTGGTGCATCCAACACTAAACTATTAAATTATTGACTATCACCGTATAATATAAGAAACGTGTTGTATATGTTATAAACTCGAACAATAATATAAAGAAAACAACAACACCAAGAAATAGATTGTATAATCTCTATATTCTTCAAAGGTATCACAAATCTTACAAGAAGTTGTCCTATTTATAGGACATGAAAATTGTAACATATTCTTAAGATTAATACCCACTATCACCATGATCCTTAGTGGGTGTTAAAGGCCTTAGTGTGTGTTAATATTTGGACATCCACTTCCTTAGTGGGTGTAAATATTTGGTATCCACTATCCCCACTAACACCATAATAATTTATAATACTCCCCCTTGGATGTCCAAATTTTATAGAATATGCCTCGTTAAAACCTTGCCAAGAAAAACCCAGTGGGATAAAAAACTTGGTCGAAGGAAAAAGAGTACACATTCATAAAATTTGTAAGTGTGATATACTGCCTCGTTAAAACCTTGCCAAGAAAACCCTGTGGGACAAAAACTTGGACGAAGGAAAAAGAGTACAGTATGTATAGTAATCACACTCCCCCTGATGCTGACAAGAGGTCTTTGAGTTGACGCATTCCAATGCTGTAGACCATCTTTCTAAATGTAGTTGTTGGTAGTGCTTTGGTGAACAAATCAGTAAAATTCTTATTTGATTGTATCTGCTGGATATCAATGTCGCCATTCTTCTCAAGATCATGAGTGTAGAAAAATTTTGGCGATATATGCTTCGTTCTATCTCCTTTGATGTAGACATTCTTAATTTGAGCAATGCATGCAGCATTATCTTCAAACAATATCGTCGGAGTCTTTCTTAGTGAAGATAATCCACATGATTCTTGAATATGTTGAATCATTGACCTTAACCATACACATTCACCACTCGCTTCATGCAATGCTAAGATCTCAGAATGGTTGGAAGATGTGGCTGTTAATATCTGCTTAACTAATCTCCATGATATAGCTGTACCTCCACAAGTAAAAACATATCCACTCTGTGATCTTCCTTTATGAGGGTCAGATAGATAACCCGCATCAGCATATCCTACCAACTGTGACTCAGAATTCTTTGAATAGAATAAACCCATATCTATTGTTCCACGAAGATAGCGTAAAATATGATTGACACCATTCCAATGTCTTCGTGTTGGTGTAGAGCTATATCTTGCCAATAAATTCACTGAGAATGCTATATCTGGTCTCGAACAATTTGCAAGATACATTAAAGCACCAATAGCACTAAGATAAGGTACTTCTGGACCTAATAATTTCTCATTATCTTCTGGTGGTCGGAATGGATCTTTCTTTACATTTAATGATCGTACCACCATAGGACTACTCAATGGGTGAGCTTTATCCATATAAAATCTCTTTAAGATTTTCTCCGTGTATGCAGATTGATGAAGAAAGATTCCATTAGGCAAATGCTCGATCTGCAGGCCGAGACAAAATTTTGTTTTTCCAAGATCTTTCATCTCAAACTCTTTCATGAGATAATTAGCAGTTTTGGTAAGCTCTTCAGGAGTTCCAACAAGATTCAAATCATCAACGTATACAGCAATTATAGAGAGCCCGTTTTCAGATCTTTTGATAAATACGCATGGACAAATTGGATTGTTTACATATCCTTCTCTAATGAGATACTCACTGAGACGATTATACCACATCCTGCCAGATTGTTTTAGTCCATACAAAGATCTCTGTAATTTGATTGAGTATAATCCATGTGTCTTTTGATCACATTTTGTAGGCAATTTTAATCCTTCAGGGATCTTCATATAAATATCATTATCTAAAAAACCATATAAATCTGCGGTAACCACATCCATTAACCGCATATCAAGGTTTTTAGCAACTGCTAGGCTGATTAGACATCGTAATGTTATTACATCAATTACTGGAGAATATGTTTCATCGTAATCAAGCCCAGGTCTTTGTGAAAAACCTTGCGCAACAAGACGTGCCTTATATTGCACAATCTCATTTTTCTCATTGCGTTTTCGTACAAAAACCCATTTATATCCAATAGGTTTTATCCCTTCGGGAGTTTGGACTACAGGTCCAAATACTTTGCGACTTTCTAATGACTTCAGTTCTGCTTGGATTGCATCTTTTTACTTTGGCCAATCATTTCTGTGTCGACATTGTTCAATGGATCTCGGTTCAGGATCCTCATTTACAATTTCACATGCAATCGCATAAGCAAATACATGATCAATAATAACCTTTTGTGTATCCCAATTTTCTCTTGAATTTACATAATTCAAAGAGATTTCTTCAAAATTTTGTTCACTTGCTTCTTCAGGAGCAACTTGTTTATCCATTTTAGACTGATCAGTTTCAATTTCTATAGCGCTTTCAAGTTGTGAACTTCTTTTCTCTTCTGGAATTTTCTCTTCGGGAGCATTAACTTGTATCCTTCTCTTTCGAGGGTTTTTATCTTTTGCACCGACAGGGCGCCCACGTTTTAGACTTGCTTTTGGTATACCATTATCATGTCTTTCAGAGACATCAAGTCGAACTGGCGTATTCATCACCGGAACGTGGGATTTTGTTATCTTTTGACTATCAGTAAATGCGTCAGGCAACTGATTTGCAACATTTTGTAATTACAATGCTTGGATCAAGGCTAAGAATATGGTGGCTTCCTGGTTAGTAAACTCTCTGATTGCTAGCATAGCACATAGTGTAGTATGGATAAATAATGCTGTGGATATCTGGAATGACTTGAAATTTAGATATGGAAATGTAGATTCATTTAGGTAATCTGATCTAGAAGCAGAATTTTATGGAATCAAACAAGGACAAGCCACTGTTACTGAATACCACACTAAATTGAAAGGCATATAGGAGGAGTTGTCTGTGTTGAAGTCTGTTCCTGCTTGCACTTTCAAGAGATGCATTTATAATCTTAGTAATTCAATCAGTAAGTTCATTGAAGATGATTGCGTGATTAAATTTCTTAAGAGACTTAATGATGATTATGAGGCAGTCAAGTCCCAAGTCTCGTTAACTAGTCCCCTGCCAGACTTGAAAACCGCTTTTGCCATGGCAGTAAAGCTTGAGAGGAAGTTGTTTTACTCTACTAGTCAAGATCATTTTATGAATAATCCTTCTGCAGTTATGAGTGTCAATGGAGGGCCTAGGTCAAATACATATATGAGTAGGCCCCGTGAAGTGGTTGCTCGGGGCTCATTTGAACCTAGAATGGCAGGTAGAGGGTTCAGGCCAAGGTTTGGTCAGAACAGTACTAGGACTCCCTTTTGTACTCACTGTAATATGACAGGTCACACGATTGATAGATGCTATAAAAAGAATGGGTATCCACCGGGCTTCAAGCCTAGATCACAGGTGAATATGGTTAGTATTGATGAATATGGTAATTCATGTGGAGAGTCTGGTAGTGAAGGGGAATTTGCTTCCTATCAATACTATGAGCACAGTAATCTTGAACTTAGTTCCCCCATGTCTCAGTTGGCACCCAACCTCACTCAAGAGCAATATGCACAGCTTATGAATCTTTTGCAACAACATAGTGATAAGAGTGGAAGAAATGAAGTTGAGCAGAAAGGAAGCAACCCCAACACTCATCATCATGCTGTAATGTCAGCTCAGATGGCTACTGACTCTGGTAACATGTCAGGTAACATTGCTTATCAAAACTAAACATATGGATTTTAGATTCTGGAGCTAGTGATCATGTGTTCTCTTCTTCTCATCTATTTGATTATTTGCATCGTGTCAATTCACTATCTGTCCAACTTCCTGATAAGTCATTGGCACTAGTTACTCACATTGGCAAAGTGAAAATCAATGATGATCTGCTACTAGATGTTGTATTTTATGTGCCTTTGTTTGCCTTTAATCTATTATCATTAATCTAGCTGACTCAGAACACTGCCATTCAAGTTTCCTTTCATTCAAATCTTTGTTTAATCCAAGATCTCAAGACCAAAAGGACGATTGGTTAAGCTAAAGTCTCTCAAGTTCTATACCACCTTCATGGAATATACAAAGAGTCAACAGTCTCTATTCCACAACCCCTTCCATCATCCAAAGCTTTAAATATTCAACCCTCAGATGTCTTGTTGTGTTACTCCAGACTTGGCCATATGTCAGCTTCAAGAGTTAAAGAAATACAAAAATGCCATCCCAGTGTGGTAGCTTCTGGTGAGACAAAGCAATGTGTAGTATGTCCCCTTGCCAAGCAGAAAAGACTCCATTTCCCTATTTCTCATTCTGTATCTTCTATTCCTTTTGCCCTTGTTCATATAGACATACGGAGACCGTACAAATATCCAACAATGTATAAACATCAGTATTTTCTTACTATTATGGATAACTTCTTTAGATTCTGTTGGATTTATTGAAATCCTAAGCAGAAGCTGGATCAACTATTCAAAGCTTCCGCCAGTATGCCAATGTACAGTTTGATGTAAAGATTAAAATAATAAGAACAGACAATGGCCAAGAGTTTAATATGCATGATTTCTTTGCATCCCATGGCATAATACATATTACCAGTTGCACATACACCCCTCAGCAAAATGGCATTGTAGAGATAAAACACCAACATATTCTTATAGTTGCAAAGGCATTGAGATTTGAGTCTAATCTTCCTTCATCTTACTGGGGCTTTTGTGTACAACACTCAGTTTTTCTTATAAACATTACACCTTCACCTATCCTTCAACAGAAAACTCCCTTTGAACTCCTATATAAAACCATGCCTACCTATTCAGATCTAAAAGTGTTTGGCTGTCTGGCATATGCAGTGAACACTCAACCTCATAAAGATAAATTTGCTCCAAGAGCCGGAGAAGCTTATTTTTAGGTGTATCTCACGCAACAAAGGGGTATGTGCTTCAGAATCTTGAAAGAAAAGATGTCTACATCTCCAGAAATGTAGTTTTCCATGAAAACACCTTTTCTTTCTCCTGCAAACCATCTGTTCCTTCATCCTCTGACATTACTCCTTCCACTAGCACATTGCCTATCTTCTCTCCCTATACTTCTGCTGAAGGCCTCCTACCTTCATTTCTCCTCAGACTACACCAACACCAGAGTCTACATTGCCCAGTTCACCATCCACTTCCTCTACTCCATCTTCTTCACCCTCAGTTTTTGATTCTTCAGCTGGCCATCATCCTATTGAAATATCACCAAATGCACCTTTACATCCCATATTACCTGGCACCCTTACTGTTGACTTGCCTATCTCTACTAATGACATTGATATACCAGCCTCATCAAGGGCTACCACTGTTCCTACACGTCCAAAGCGTTCAACACAGCCACCTGCCTATTTTTAATATTATCACTGCAACCTTACATCAGTTTCTTCTCATCATACTAGTCCTCATTCAATTTAGAAAATTCTTTCATATGCATCATTAGCTCCAAATTTTAAGGCATATGCATTAAGTATTGACAAACATATGGAGCCTAACACTAATGCATAGACAGCAAGTTCATTTGACTGGCAGGAGGCAATGGCAAAGGAGTTGGCAGCCTTGGAAGCAAATCATACTTGGGACCTGGTTTCATTACCAGCTAGCAAGAGACCCATTGGTTGTAGGTGTGTCTACAAGATCAAATTTAAGTCACATGGAAATGTTGAGAGGTCCAAGGCCAGGTTAGTTGCAAAGGGCTATACACAAAAATATGGCATTGACTACCAAGATACATTTTCACCCGTAACCAAGATGACTACGGTCAGAGTACTTCTGGCCTTGGCAGCAAGGAACAATTGGCATATTCATCAACTAGATATCAACAATGCTTTCCTATATGGTGATCTTCATGAGGAAATATATATGACACCTCCCCCTGGAGTAGTTGTTTGGTTTGTAAGCTGCACAAGTCTTTCTATGGCTTGAAACAAGCCAGTACAGAGTGCAATGCCACTCTTACTGCATTTCTGCTGGCCCAAGGTTTTCAGCAGTCCAAGTGTGATTACACTTTATTTACAAAAATTGTTGGTTCTGCATTGCTCAGTCTCCTTGTTTATGTTGATAACATCATTATCACTTTTGCCAATGAGGGGGCCATTCATGACATAAAACAAGCACTACATTCAGAGTTCTGAATCAAGGATTTAGGTAGTTTGAAGTATTTTCTTAGGATTGAAGTGGCCAGGACAGCATGGAGCATCTATGTTAGCCAAAGGAAGTACAACCTGGAGCTTCTATAGGAGACTGGTTTTCTGGACTCTAAACCAGCCAAGAGTCCTATGGAGACACATACAGCCTTGACACATAATGATTCAACCTTATTATCTGATACATCACTCTATAGAAGATTGATAGGCAAGCTTATATATTTCACCATCACTAGGCATGATATTGCGTTTGCTGTCCAACAACTTAGTCAATTTTTGGGTTGTCCAACTGAGTACCATCTCAAAGCAGCACATAGAATTCTTAGATACATAAAGGGCACAGTTGTCCAGGGAGTGCTGTTCCCTAGAACTGGAGATTTGAAGTTGAAAGGCCTTGTAGATGCAGACTGGGAGGTTTAACGAAACTAGAAGGTCAGTAACAGGATATTGTGTATTCCTTGGAGATTCTCTTGTGTCCTGGAAGGCCAAGAAACAAAGTACAGTATTTTGATCTTTAGCTGAGGCTGACTATAGAGCAATGGCCATGGTGACTTATGAAATACAATGGTTGCTCTACTTGATGAAAGATCTTGGATCCGTTGATCATAAACCAGTTGAGCTATTCTGTGATTGGAAGAGTGCAATCTATATTGTTGAAAATCCAGTGTTTTATGAGAGGGCTAAGCACATTGAGATTGATTGTCATGTGGTTAGGTATACAATACAAGAAGGAATGCTTAAGCTGATGCCTATTAGAACCAGGTTACAACTTGATGACGTTTTCATTAAGGCTGTAGATAGTAGAAGAATGGGTGAAATTGCTTCTTTAATTGGTATCCAAAACATTTATTCCAAACCTAGTTTGAGGGGAGTGTTGAAGAGGCAGATTGTAGTGGCAAGGTGAATTGCAGTGCGGATTGTAGTGGCAAGGTGAATTGCAGTGTAAGAGGGTGATACGTGTAGGAGTGAATCTCTTCCGTCCAATTGATATGTGTTATTAACGATGGAGAAGTTTAGATGCCACGTGATGATGTTGGATAAGTGCAGAGTGAAAACAGTTAGGGAGCACGCGCAATTTGCGGAGGAGGTCACAGCTAATTGAATGAAGGAGTGAGCTGGGGAAGAAGAAAAGAGTAGCACGGGAAGAATTAAAACGTGGAAAATGATTGTTACGCCCTTCGCTTAAAAATAAGGGAAGATATTAGTTAGGGTCATTCTTTGTCTTTTCACGCATTTGTAATATAGTTAAATAAGCTGCAATGGCAGCCTGGGCATTATGACGGTTTTCATATTATTGCTCCTTCTTCAATTGAAATTCTCTCTGATTCTTGGTCAATTGCTCTCATTTATTTTTTTGCTTCTTGATCTCTCTCCTTTCTTGATTATCACAGAATAGTTTGATTGTGTTGTGTTTATGTGTATGTGTGTAAAATTTGACACAACAAAGCAAGTATGAGCATTAACCATTTTTGCTACGAGTATCATGCTAATTGATTCCTTCAACCTGTTTATTACCAGGAATCATAAGATGGAGCCTAAAGCTCAATGATGCTGTTAGAATTATATTTTATGCAATATACTCACTTACACAGAATCGGTTGCTTACAAACATGAAGTGGTTCAAAGGACCATGTGCCATTTTGTTCAAGTGCTTGCATCTCGTTGTGTGCGGCATCACGCCAACAAGCATGCCATAGGGCTTGATTATAAGTAGAAGGTTCAAATCCATGAGAGATAGCTGCCAAAAATACTATATATCGCGCAAAAAAAAACTATTACAATTGACATAATGTGTAAGTGGATGACGAGGGATTAAGGTGAGGAACCTATAAGAGAAGGGTCACGTCAAGTAACAGTGGTTGTCACAAAATCCTAGAGTCAAATAGAATGATGCTTGCAAAGGTCAGACCCTCACTTTTGGATCAAAGATGATCCAGATGGTAAATCTATGGTAGTTATTGTAGAAAACATGCATCGTTCAATAGTGTTAGAGGTCCTGGAGTAAAAAATCCTCAGACGTCCAAGTCAGTTGTGTAGTTAATCATGTTTGTATGCTGTAATATTAGGAAAAACATGCCTTTTCTTATTGTGGTTTAGAATGGTTCGAGAATAATGTTTTTTTTGAATTCAACTCAACATGCCCTCTGTTGGGCATTATTTCATCCTTTTTATGTTGTGGCGAGCTAATGCATACCTAAGAGCCGTGAGGTGACGCCACATGTTCTGACCTACTTATGCATGGCTGCCAAGTGAAATCACGCGTCGAGTTGCGTGGTGAAGTTGCTTGCATGGAAGGGATCTCCTTGGCTGAGATGACCTGAGATACTTTATGTACCGGGGCCCAGCTGACCTACTAGGTGTGGTCGAGGTGCTCGATATAGTCGAGTTGACGGTGTGACCGAAGTAGTGGTGACTTTATAGGCTCAATTGGTGATAACTTTGTGAGGCTTGACCTAATTACACTTGTTGATTCTGTGAGCGATGGATTTTCACCTCATCAGACGCTCACAGATGTGACTTAGAAATTTGAATGATAAGACAGGTTTTCCAATTCCGTTAAATGTTTCGGAAGCTCTGCATCATCAAGATTGCTTCTTTCAGAAGATAATTAAGACTTGCTATAATCAAGACCTAATTGATTTTGAGGAGGCAACCTCTGCTAGAGGCCGAGATAGCCTCCATTGGAGGTTCCATTAAGGCCTTCTTGGCGTTTATGAGATGACCTCAACTCGAGGCCAAGATGGCCTCCGCTAGAGGTTTTATCAAGATCTGCTTGACATTGAAGCGATGACATCAACTCAAATGCCAAGATGACCTTTACTAGAGGCCGAGATGATATCAACCCATGACCAAGATGACCATCGCTTGAGGTTTCGTCGAGAACTGCTTGACTTGAGATGACCTCAACCTGAGGTCGAGATGACCTCCGCTAGAGGCTTCGTCAAGACTTGTTTGAGGTTGAAGAGATGACCTCACTCAAGGCTGAGATGACCTCCACTGGAGACTGAGATGACCTCAATCGTAAACTGCAAGCGTATGCCTTGAATTTTGAAGTCCAGCCTTTTTCTTCTTGTAATTGGGATTTGAAAACCATTACGTGAATCTTTGGACATGCTTCTCCCCTCTCCAACTTTATGGACATCCTTTCCACGCATTATGCCTCCTTGGAACTCATCATTCCCTTCCCGCTCAAAAAGATTCGCCCTCGGATCAAATCTTTCCGTCCATGCTTTTGTTGAACTATGGTTGCCTCTTTTTGCTTTGAATGTAGTATAACCTGTATAAAGATGTTTCTATTCAAAGAATATGGCAACACAATATGCGAAAATAAACAAATCATGGAAACAAATTTCATTATGTGTGAATTATGTCTCTTTTTAACATGCTTAGGATGCAACATGACCTTAATAAAGTGTTACTTTGTTCATAACGTAGCAATAATTTCCATGACAATGAACTCATGAAACGGCTGCACTTCAAAATATGTGTATCATCTTTCCACACTAGACAAGCATCCAACAAGTCATGCTCAATCAAACAACAATACCCGATTAGATTCTCATGTAAAGTGAAATTACTACAACCGTGTATACATACTTGAACAATTATCAAGCTTTGAAATTCAGCATGTATTTCAAACAATACTTCATTATTTAAACTTTCGTACATGCATATCCGTGCATCTGGATCAAATACATAGATTATCCAAACAAACTCGAATATCATAGGACTGCCTAGGTACACAAGTATGCAATGTAATGCTTTTGCCAAAACTTTCATTCCTTAGCAAACCAAAGGATTTCTTGCTACGGCTTCAAAAAGTTCAATCATAATGCAGATAGAAAATGAGTATGTTTCGATAGGCAAATAATGTGTCCTTGTTGTTTCTCACTTTAACCCTTTGAACATGAAACAATGGAGACCCATATGCAAACAAAGATGATAAAAGCATTAGGCAATAAAACTTTTAACACATTTGTATCATTCTTTTGCCTTTCTTACTCACTTACGATTTCAGATTTGTCTACATGTTTTCTATCAACTCCTTCAACGAATTCAACTTCATGTTCCACATCATTTTCATACACATTAGTATCATTAGCATGCAATCCAAGATCGACTTTCTCACACAATTCAGGCTCACTCTTGTGTAATTTGGTTCATTAACATGCAATTCAATTTCAATATATTCATGCATCCCAAAGGTAACAATAGATACATCATGTTCAATTTCATTCATCACTTTCGGTTTCGACGTCTTCATGTAAGTCATGCAAAGCTTTGAAATTATCCAAATAAGAAATTGAAACACCTATTTTTTCTTTAAGTTCTTGCACTTCCAATTTGAATTCTTTAAAAACTTTCTTTATATCATGCTCAATCTCAACACAGCTTTTATGCCAATCAGATTTTCTCTGATGCAAGAATTTTTCAAGAGTCTCATGCACTTTAGTTTCGACAAGAGCAACAACTTGCAAATCATCAATTGAAATAGATGACACATTAGAAACTTCATTCACATCATGGGCAGCCTGACGCAACTTATGATCGGCACCAGATGACTCACTAATAACTTCATTCTTTTCATGCAAAATATCACTATTAATCATATCAAAGCCCAAAGATTTAGCATAATCCATGAATTCTTTCTGTTGCAATCTACCTTCAATGCATTATGCCGCACATAACATGCCATCAAGAGTTTAAATCTTTCATGCACCACTTTATCAATGTTTTTTTGCTTAAGTTAGTGATGAATCTAAGCATAAGTAATTCCTCAAGTTCCATAATGCGAGCTTTATACAAGTCATCTACCATATCATTATAATATTTACGTATATTTAGACTAGCATGAGAACATGATTGATACCTTAGAATCTTGTTCCGCCCTGACTTATGTCATTAGGTAGGCCAAGGTGATGCATGCGTCTAAGCTCAACGATGTCCTTTCTTAAGCACAATTTAACCCATATGGTCTCAATCAATTTGTGTCCATCCATGAAAACCGAAGTAATCATGCTGAATTGCAACTCCAAAAAACAAAAAAAAAAAGAAACTAACACAAAGACAAACGCTACCTTATTACGTTATATATACAAAAATAGATTTTGACTGTATTTTCTAGCTCGTGTATAGATTCACACGACTAGATTTTTACCTCCTCTCTTTTTATTCTCACAAACACTCAATCCTTTTACCACTCTACTTGTGTTTTTCTTAAGATATTAAATTAGAATCAATATCAAGTCGAGCAAACACATTATGGACTTCAAAATCAGCTTGTATATCTTCTTCAGGGGATATGTGTGTCACACAAAAATGGCAGCAAATGCAGTATAAGGACTCAACAATATTCAACACAAATGGGAAAAACTAAGAATAAAAGAAATAAGAAACTAAAAGTGATGTACAAAGACTGAACCAATGATTTACTAAAAAACTTGGTCAAGTATGCAATCAAATAATACAATCCTAATAGCCTAGTATGCACAGAAAAGTTCCAAATATGTATAGGGCAGTTTAGGGCAAATTTGAGGTTGGACCATTTTTGGTGCTTTATGTGTGCAATTTTGGATTTGAGGGAAAAAATATATTTTCCAAATCTTTTTCCCAATACTTTTATTTAATTCAAAATAAGGCAAATTAAGGATCAGAATACATTTTGAAAGACTCAATTCCGATGTGTATGCCCAAAGTTCTTGAATTTTATTTCCTTCTTGCTCTTTTCTTTAATTTTGTCTCAAGAGCTGTTTCAATTCGACATTTCTTACTTTCCTTGGTTCAAGAACAGCATATCTGTGGTACTTATTGATGATTCTTGAAGAAATTTGCCTTTTCAACTTTCAAAACCTTTCCTTGCACAAGTTGCATAATTTTTGCTCGCTTTGTGAAGTTTGTGTAACTGAGTGTATTTTGCTCTTGCCTTCGGTTTAGGGAATGTTTGGGACGATTTGTGTGAAATTTTAGGAATTGTAGTTTAGGAACTTTGAGATGTATAGGTTTTATGTTTGGGGAATGATTCGGGTGGAAGAAAAAACAAGTAGAGTTTGTTCGAATTAGGGTTTTCAGACCTCTTTTTGTGCTGGCCGTGTAGCCTTGTTCTTGATATGAAAGTTTGGTTCTTTTGCTGTGGGAATTTGGGCTAGGGAATATAGAAACCTTTTTTAATACCCACTAAGAATGTAATTGTTCAATAATAATGCAACCAAACCAACTAAGAGCTTCAAGCAACAATGTTTCAGTTTAAACACGGTGGCAATGCAAAACTAGCCAGCTTTTTACTGTACACTAATTGAAAACAACTAGATGCAAGCCGTATCTTCAGAATAACAAGTATATGCAACAAGATTATGCGGATTACGTTCCAATTAAAGAGGTAATCCAAGTAAAGATGATCAAGGAAATGAAAACACGTATACGAGACTGCTTGTATGAGTACGGATTTGTATGCAACTTAGTGTGTATATGCATACAGATTTGGGTGATAAGCGTACAGTGATTATGATAAATGAATGGATGGAATGAAAAAGATAAAAGTAGAATAAGGAACATGAGGCTCTGATACTAATTGATGCAAGCTTCGCACACGCAAAATATGATCTTTCTTTATTCTAAGCGATCCTCCTCAAGAAATCGTATTCGGTTTCAAGAACGATCAATGATAATCATTGTTTGTGTACTTCTTGGCTTGGAATGAGCAAGATTCTTCTACCTTGAAACATTTTTGTGATCCAAGGACGAGTTCACACCCTTCGTACGTGTCTTCAATGATAAAGAACTCAAATTCCCCATAAGGTTTCCTGAAGACCTTGATATGAAATGTAATTTTGATCAAAGATCAACACAAGTAAAACTTGCAAAAGAATTCACTTTGTGGCTAAAAAAACAAATTTTTTCATGTCTCTATCAAATAGGAAATCTAACTAGGGTATATATAGGAAAAATCTAAACTATAAAAAGGAAAACAAATGATTCCTAATCAATTCAGAAATCTGGTCTAATTTGGTTCATCGATTCTTGGCCTTCTATAAGTCAAATATGATGACGAGCCCTTTTTGAAAACTGTAGATATGGATCTTAGATTTTAATAGGGCTTGAAATCATGCCAAACTGATGTCGGTAGACAGAGATATCTTCCAAATGCCGACGGCTGGTCATGTAGGCAAGACTCTAGTTTCTTCAGAAAGGAAAGTTCCTTCCACACATTTCCTTCCTAGCGAATCAAATTTTACATGTTTTATACATGCCAAAATATTCCGAAAAAATCTAGAAGAACCAAAAAAAGAATATTAATATTTACAAGCTATATAGGCTGGAAACAAGGTCATGCAAGTCCATATCACTTGCAGCTACATGCGTATGCCTTGAACTTTGAGAACCATTGTATGAATCCTTGAATATGCTTTCCTTTTCTACATCCCGTTGCACACCCTCTTCACATATTATGGCTCATTGAACCTCATCATTGACCTCTATTAAAGCTCGAGATGATCTCAACTAGAGGGAAAGATTACCTCTGATGGAGGCCTCGTCAAGACCTGTTTGATGTTGAAAGATGACCTCAACTCAAGTATGAAATGACCTCAACCCGGGGCCATGATGACTTCCACTAGAGACGAGATACCTTTACCCTATGTCGAGCTAACTTCCATCCGAGATCGAGATAACCTCCATCTGAGGCCGAGATGACTTCTGTTGGAGGCCTCGTCAAGACTTGCTTGACATTGAAGAGATGATCTCAACTCAAGTCGAAGATGACCTCAACCTGAGGTTGAGATAACCTCCATTAGAGGCCAAGATCAGCTCAACCCTAGACAAAGATGACTTCTTTTGGAGGCTTCGTCAAGACCGCCTTGACTCTAATGAGATGACCTCTACTAGCGGCTAAGATGACATCGGCTTGAGTCCAAGATGACCTCCAATAGAGCTCGAGATGACCTTCGTTGTAGACTTTGTTAACGCATGCTTGACCTCCCAAAATATAGTGTAATAAGTAAAATATTTCAAGTTCAGAACAACTATTATGTTATCACGTTAGAAACTTTGCCTCACTTATTCTCTTGTCTTAGTTGAGAATGATTGTTCTATTGTGAAATCCTTCGATATTATTCTTTCTCATCTTAGTTTTTTCTAATTTGGATGAGTCTCACCCGGTGATCAGCAAATTCGGGATAAACTTGTTCCATTCGATCCTTTTATTGGGGTTGGGATTCAGACCTACTGAGGCCTTATAAAAAAATGTCTTGATTTGCCATTTTGTTGGGGGAGACACTCAGACTTGTTGAGGTCGTGTGGCAAAATTATCATGCTTTACCCCCTTGTTAGAAGAGATGTTTGGACCTGCTGAGATTGTGTGGATAACATGTCATGTATCCACCGTTGGGACACATACTTGGACATACCGAGATCATGTGAGAAATTTGTCATAATTTTCCCTCTTATCGGGGGAGGCGCTCAAACTTACTGAATTCATGTGGGAAACATGTCATGCGTCTACTGTTGAGATACATACTCAAACCTGCCAAGATCATGTGGGAAAATTGTCTCGTGCCAACTGCTCGCATACTTAAACTTGCTGAGGTTATGTGGAAAATCTATCTTGATTTACCCCCTAATTGCGAGAGACGCTCAGACCTGCTGAGTTTTGTGAGAAACCTGTACCGATTTGCCCCTTGTTGGGAGAGACGCCCAGACCCGCCAATGTCGTGTGGGAAAATGTTTCTGCATTTACTGTTGAGATGCCTACTTGAACCTGCCGAGATCATTTATGAAATTTGTCACATGCCCACTGTTGAGGTATACTTGGACTTGCTTAGGTTATATAGAAAACCTGTTCCAATTTGCCGTCTTGTTAGGGAAGATACTCAAACTTGCTGAGGAGGTGTGAAAAACGTATCTCGTGTCCACCGTTGAGAGGCATACTCAAACCTGTCGAGATATGTGGGAAACTTGTCCCATCCCTGGTTGGAATATGGTGACGACTCAGAGCCTGCAAAGGTCATCGTTTTGATAACATGTCTCGAGTGATTCCTTTATATAGGATGAATTTGATTCCTGCTTGTGGCCAAGCCATTTCTATATTGAAATAAATGGCCATCAACAAACATGCAATATGTACTTGATTTCTATGATTGGTAACTTACAAGCATCATGCACGAAAATGTTTCGAGTTTGAAATGTCACAAGTGTTTGATAAAGTTCTGCCTATTTGGATAATTTTTGCATGTACTTTGATAGTAGAAGCATGAAAATAAAGGTCTGGTCGGGACCCTCTTCTAGAGTCAAATGAAGATGCCGGACCCTCACCCTTGAATCAAAGATGATTTAGATGGTAAATTTACGATAGTTTTTTTTAGAACACCTGCGCAATTCGACAGAGCAAGAGGCCCCAGAATAGTTACTCCAGAGAAAACCCTCTGGCACCCAAGTCATATGCCGGTTTAATTATGTTTGTATGATAGAATATTAGAGAAAACCTGTCTCTTTTGTTGCGGTTTATAATTGTTCAAGAAGAATGTTTTTCAATTCATCTCAACATGCCCTCTGTTGAGTGTCGTTTCTTCCTTTTGTATGCTGTGCGAGCTGCATGTCCAAGGGTCTTTGGAGGGTGCAATGTGTTCTGACCTATTTATACATGACATCCACATCGAACCACGTGTTAAATTGCATGAAGAAGGTGCCTACGTGACAGAAGTCTCCGGTCGGACTGGCCTGAAATACTTTACGTATCCATAAATATAATTCTGAGCTGCTTCACCAATAATAAGACTGGGTAGTCGTGACGAAATTAGTCAAGGAATGACACACTACTCGTCCTGGTTAGTCCAATCATTCTTACATCATTGTGGATAAATAATTTAAAGTGATTAATAATTTGGCAGATCCTTATCATGTTAGTGTCTCTTCGACACTTTAGAAAAGAAGAAAAAATGATAATAATAAGAAAAGAAGAAAAGTCGTACTTATCTTCTCGTATTGGTATGTCAAAATCAAAGGGACCGTTTAGTGCGATTACTTTGTGATGGCGTCTATCTTAGGAGGCAGCCACTATATTATTCAAAGATGCAACCATCAACTGCTTTTCTAGGTACCAAAAGAAGTGCTAAAATTCTTGCTGATTGGTTACGTAATAGATTGTTATAATAAATAATATGAATCTATTGGTTTTATCATAAACGTGTTATATTAGGAGGATGGTTCTATTTTATTCTAGTACCTCCAGCGTTTTAAATTGGTACTTTGCTACGTGCGGTTTAAGGGAATTTAGCAATAATCTACGGATTTGGCTATTTCGTAAGATAACTTTTTCATTTTTTACCTAGAATGTATAATTTTGGATTTTTTTTTTGCAAAAGACCAAATTCCTCACATTGAAGGTTTTTCATGTTCTAGTCCCATGAAGCTACATAGAGGATGTAAATCAGAAACTCAATGACATCCTATATTAGTAAGACGTGGCCAGGAACTCACACAAGGTGGATACTGCAAAGTGAATCAGCAACTCTTTATCCAATTGGACCGGATACAAAGGCATAAGCCATCAGTAGCCCAAATAGCAGTATTGCACTCACGGTGAGCGTGTCCCGGTTCGAATATTCGACTTTTGAGTTACAATGTCCAAACTCGAATAATAATTGAGCTATGCCATAAGGGCAACTTTGGGTTTTCTGTTGAAGAATTGTATAATTTGATTCATGAATAAACAGTTTACAACATACACGTATGTATAGGTGGCCTCTTAACTAACTACTCCTACAATAAAGAGATAAGAGATAGGAATGAAATATATCCTAACTACAAGTCTATCTACAACAATAGTGGGATATTAACAAATGTATATACAAACTAATTATCCAAGAATATCGTAACTAATAGGAATCTCAGTACTCCCCCTCAAGTTGGCGCATGAATATCGAGAATGCCCAACTTGCTTAAAAATTGCCGAAACTTGTCAGGACCAAGAGCCTTGGTGAAACCATCAGCCAACTGTAGAGAACTTGGAACCTTGCAAGGACGAATAAGCCCATTGAGATAATGCTGACAAACAAAATGACAAGCGATCTCAATGTGCTTGGTGAGTTCATCAAAAACAGGATTGGCGACAATATGTAAAGCTGACGATTATCATAATGAAGAGCAACAGGCGCAGTAACAGAAACGCCGAGATCATGCAAGAGTTGACGCAGCCAAACAATCTCACTAGCAGCATAGGCCATAGCACGATACTCTGCTTCAGCCGAAGAACGAGAAACAACAGGCTGTTTCTTGGAACGCCAAGAAATCAACGCCGATCCAAGATAAACCATGTATCCAATAGTCGAACGTCGCGTAAGAGAACACCCGGCCCAGTCAGCATCACAATAGGCTCGAAGACACAAAACAACGCAGCATGAAAGAAAAGACCTTGACCCGGGGAACACTTAAGATAGCGTAACAAATAGAACACAGCATCCAAATGACACTTACGCGGAGCATGCATAAACTGACTAAGAGTATTAACGGCAAAACAAATATCTGGTCGTGTAACAGTAAGATAAACGACTAACAATACGACGATAAAAAACAGGATCATCCAAGAGAGGATCCGACTCTGAAAACACGCCCTTTTGATCCATAGGTGAACTAGTAGGACGACAACCAAGCAGACCACACTCCTTGAGCAAATCAAGAACATACTTACGTTGATTTAAAACTATGCCAGCCGGCAAACGCGCCACCTCTGTGCCAAGAAAATACTTAAGGGGGACCAAGGTTCTTGATTTTAAATTTGTGATCAAGATAAGCCTTTAAGGCGGAGATGCGATGGAGATCATTTCCAGCAACAATGACATCATCAATATAAATCAAAACAACGACAACCGAAGAAGAATCGGACAAAAGAAACAACGACGAATCAGCATGAGACTGAACATAGCCAAGGGCAACGAGAGAAGCAGTAAATTTAGCATACCAATTACGAGATGCTTGATGCAAACCATATAAGGATTTACGCAACTTAAACACAAGATTCTCCCCCGGACGCGAGAAACCAGGAGGAATGCGCATGTAAACATCCTCGGTGAGATCACCATGCAAAAACGCATTATTCACATCCAACTGATGAACATGCCAACGACGAACCATTGCGACTGCCAACAAACATCGAACTGTAACAAGTTTAGCAACTGGTGCAAAAGTTTCATGAAAATCCACACCTTCAACCTGGGTATACCCACGCGCTACTAGGCGTGCTTTATAACGTTCAATGGTGCCATCAGGATTATACTTTATTTTGTACACCTATTTTGAATCAATAGTACGTTTGCCAAGGGGTAAAGGAACAACAGCCCAAGTATGATTGGCCTCAAGAGCTGCAATTTCACGTTGCATGGCTTCGCGCCAATGAGAATGTTTGACTGTCTGCTTAAAAGAAACTAGCTCATCGCCAGCAGTGATGGCTGCCACGAAACCATAATAAGAATAAGATAAGCGAGCATATGAAAGAAAACTGGATAAAGGAAGTTCGCTGTCGGAGAGGGCGACACAGCAGATAGCCCAAGGGACGGAGGCAACGCAACATCAAAATCCGTAAGACGACGTGATAACTGACGAGTGCGCATACTGTGCGAAGAAGGTAACGAAACAGACAAGGGAGGCGGATCAGCAGGAGCCAGCAGCGGCGAATAAGCTGCTGGCGGAACTGCATCCGACGGAGAATGGGCTGCTGGTGAGGCCACAGCTTCTGGAGGAACTGTAGACGAAGAACTTGGCAGCCCAGTGACAGACGCGTCAGCCGGAGGAGCAGGCGGCTGAGGCTGAGGTTCAACCCAGCAGGAAGGATCGTGCTGAAAAGACACTAGGATGAGAGAATCAATAGACCGAGAATACATAGAAAACGGGAAAATACGTTCATAGAAAGTAACATCACGACTAACATAAATGCGGCGACTAGACAAATCAAAAACCTTGTATCCTTTTTGTGAATGTGGATAACCAAGAAAAACACCGGGCGCAGAACGCGGAGCAAACTTGTCGTGCACACCATGATATGTGTAACCATAACACAAATAGCCAAAAACACGATGTGTATAGGAAGGTAAACGACCCATCAGGACTTCATAAGGAGTTTTATTTTTGAGACTAGCAGCAGGCATGCGATTAACAAGATACACTGCAGTAAGAATACATTCCCCCCCAAAACGAAATAGGTAGACTAGCATGAAAACGAAGAGCACGAGCTACCTCTAAAAGATGTCTATGTTTACGTTCAACGACACTGTTTTGTTGTGGAGTATGAACACAAGAAGTTTGTGCATCAATGCCATGTTCAGTATAATAGCCCAATAGTGTAGTACTAGTGAATTCTAACCCGTTGTCACTACGAACACGTTTAACAGACCGGCCAAACTGAGTATGAACCCAACGCAGAAAATGCAACAAGAAACGACTAGTTTCAGATTTAGCTTTCATCAAATATACCCAAGTACTGCGACTATAATCATCAACAATGGTTAGGAAATAACGTGCGCCAGACAAACTAGGTGTTTTATAAGGTCCCCAAATATCACAATGAATGAGATCAAAATGTTGGACCGTCCACCTGCAATAAACACCACTAGAGGGGGGGTGAATAGTGGTTAGCGGAAATTACACTACAACCCTTTGTTAAAATCTCCTTTGAAAACAGAATCTGAAACCACCTCAGATTCAGAACACGTTTTTCAAAAATTCACAAATAGTTGTACACAACTCCAAAAATTATGAAAATTTCCAGAATTTAACTTCAATGAGTTAACAAGACTCTATCCAAAAATCAGACAAAAATAAGATCGTTTGACCCATCAAATAAATAAAAAGATTCAGATGGTCAATCTGGACAGAATTGGACAGAATGTTGATGATTTTGCAAAACGTGTTTCTCTTTGAATACTCAACCCAAAAGGTTGATCTTTATATCAAAACACTCCTTAGGATGTGTAGATGAAGTTTCCAAAAGGCCCTGACCTTAACCAACTCTTGAAAAATACAGAATTTAAGTTTTCTCAAAACTGGTCAGATTGCATCCAGATTGGAGCAGTTATCTTGCAAAGACTGAAAGACTAACTTTCCCTTGCTCAAATCAAGTGATTCTTGTTGCAAATGAAAGCTAACAGTCTGAAGTATAACTCCACCAAAAATCACGAATTTTGAAAATGTTTAGCTATTTTTTCAAATTGTGAGAAGTTGTGTGAAAACTGCAGTCAAAAACGGGCAGAAAATAGAAATAAAGAAACAAGAGAAGAACACCGAGAATTTATCCTGGTTCGGTCAATGTGACCTACTCCAGTCCCAAGGAACACCTTTCCTTGGATTTCACTATGGTATGAACCAAATTACAGCAAGAACCAAGCTTGATCCTTGGGTTAAACACCAACCCTATTCAAGACTTGGATGAACACCTTTATGCAACTCTTGGTTGCAACACCTCTGTCACCTATTGATGTAGCCTTATAGATTTGGCTAATCAATCTTACAAATAAAACACAAGAAGGTGTGTATAGTGTAGCTGGACAACAACTAGAAATGGAACACCTTAGCTACACAAAGTATGAACGAAAATATGAGAAGAGAATAGCAAGACAACAATCTTCAATTTTTGCTTTCAAGTGTGTATCTTCTCTTCTTCACCTTGCCTCCTATTTATAGTGTGAATGGATGGCATATTCTCTCCAACTTTTAGACCATGTGATGGCTGAGAATTTTGAATTAAAGCGCCTCCATAATCATCTCCAACAACCTTGTCTCCATTAACTTCAAATTTGAAATTTCAAGTTGACAACTTTTGCCAACTAGCTTGTTTTTGAATTGTCCACTTGCCCAAAAGTCATAAAATGAGAATACCACCTTCTCCACCTGTTTATGGACGTTTTTGATGTTGTATGTATGTATACCAACTCATATTTTGTGAATAAAAAATAATGAATAAGTGTTGACAAGATTATGTTAACATATAACACCAAAATTCATACTTTCTTCTCCTTTACATATTGTGATGAATCTTGCACCAAGGACACCTTGTAATCTCTAAAAGATGATGATTAATATCCTCTTATAACATATATAAGAGGGTCTTCAAGAAAAAATAGAATGTGACATCTCAAATCGTCACATATCCAGCTATAGTCAATAATATCATCGGTTGAGAGAATAAGATATAAGATCACCATATAATCTTCAAAATAATAATAACACAGCTCCAGAATGAAGATAATAATATGCTCAAGAGATTCCTTGAGTGAAAATACCAAAAATACCCTTGGGGGTAAAATGACCAAAATACCCCTGGTGTGAGAAAACTCCAGAAATGCCCCCGATGGTCAAAAATAATCACAATACCACCTTTGTCATGATAACCAAGATAATAATATGCACTTGAAATATTTTTCACCATATGATGTTCCTACAAAACTTAAAATACCAATTTTGCCCTTTTTGGTAAGTTGTAGAAACTTCCAAGGCACGTTAGTCACAAGACAATAATAATCACCAAAAACGCATAATAAGCACATAATGAGCATATATAAATCATGTACAAATGAAAACAACCATTTTATCACATTTTAGAAAATTATTACTAAAAACTCTAGACATCGATCGATCGAAGTACCTCAGCTTCATAGATCGATGTCTCACATAAAGGTTCAGGTTTTGTCTCTGACCTACATCGATCGATCGAAGTGAGAGTTCGATGTACATTGATCGATCGATGTGTCTTAGGTTTAGAGATCGATGTCTCACAGAAAGGTCTTAAACTTTTCTGCCTTACATAGATCGATCGATGTGAACTTGTTCAACTTTTAATCACATATAACACCATGTGTGACATTTTTAAGTATTCATCACTTAAAATCATGACTTTGAAAATTATCCAAACATATTTCTCAACATTCTCCCCCTTTTGGATGATTTTCAAAATAACCTAACATGATTTTAATGTCACAACTTATAACCAAAAGTTTAACCAAATGTTTAACCAAAAGTTTAACCAAATGTTTTCAACTATGTTTTCAACGTTTAAATAGTATGCTGCTCCCCCTCAACTCATACTCTCCCCCTATGCTCCAAAATTTATACCAATAAAAACTTAGCATATGATTCATCATGACTTACCAACTAAAACATGACTTACCAACTAAAATCATGTTCTTGTTCTTATTCTATCTCCCCCTTTATTTTGCAAATCATACAAAAGATAGAACTATACAATGGTATCATAAGTCATCATTCCTAATTTGGCTCGTAAGTTTTTAAAAGTGGCTTGATTAAGGGGTTTGGTGAAGATGTCAGCGATTTGGTGATCAGTTCTGATATGGTTTATCACTATATCCTCATTTTGAACATGATCGCGAAGAAAGTGATATCGCACCTCAATGTGTTTGGCCTTAGAATGAAGCACCGGATTCCGTGAAAGATTGATTGCACTTGTGCTATCGCAGAAAATTGGAATCTTATTCATTTTAATGCCAAAATCACTAAGTTGCTGTTTAAGCCAAAGTATTTGGGTAGTACATAAACTCAAAGCGATATACTCAGCTTCAGTGGTAGAAAGAGCTACACTAGCTTGCTTTTTAGAAAACCAAGAAATCAAGTTGGTTCCTATGAATTGACAAGTACCGCTAGTGGATTTTCTATCTAATTTGCAACCACCATAATCAGCATCACTATATGCGTGTAATTCCAACTTAGCGTTTCTATCATACCACAGTCCTAAGTGAGGTGTATGCTTAAGATATCTAAAGATCTTTTTAACTGCATTGTAATGTGATACCTTAGGACAAGATTGAAACCTAGCACACATACACACACTAAACATGATATCAGGTCTTGATGCAGTTAAGTATAATAATGAGCCAATCATAGACCTATAAAGTGTGTCATCAAAAGGTTTACCATTTTCATCCTTATCAAGTTTGGTACTAACACTCATAGGTGTAGTTGTAGGTTTCAACTCTTCAAAGCCAAACTTTTTAATCATATCATTGACATACTTAAGTTGGCTAATGTGAATTCCTTGAGAGGTTTGTTTGATTTGAAGTCCTAAGAAATAATTCAACTCTCCTACCATTGACATTTCAAATTCTGACTTCATACATTCTTCGAAGTCTTTTACTAAGGTAGGGTTTGTTGAACCAAAGATTATATCATCTACATAGATTTGAACTATTAACAAATCATTATCTTTTCGTCTTAGAAATAATGTGTTGTCTATTGTTCCCCTTTGATAATTATTTGCAATAAGAAAGTTCACAAATCTATCATACCAAGCTCTTGGAGCTTGTTTCAAACCATATAGAGCTTTCTTAAGCTTGTAAACATGGTTAGGATTCTTTGGATCTTCGAATCCAGGGGGTTGTTTGACAAACACCTCTTCTTGAATGTATCCATTCAAGAATGCACTCTTGACATCCATTTGGAAGAGCTTAATTTTGCTTAGACTTGCAATCGCAAGTAACAATCTAATTGCTTCTAGTCGTGCAACAGGTGCAAAGGTTTCTTCATAATCTATACCTTCTTGTTGATTATAACCTTGTGCGACTAGTCTAGCTTTATTTCTTGTGATGTTTCCTTGTTCATCCATTTTGTTTCTAAATATCCATTTTGTTCCTATTATAGATTTATTTTCAGGTTTAGGCACTAAGTCCCATACATTATTTCGGATAAATTGGTTTAACTCCTCATGCATGGCATCTATCCATGATAAATCGCCTAAGGCTTCCTTAATATTTTGAGGTTCTAAGTGTGATATTAAGATCTGCCCTTCAGCTTGACTTATGTTTCTACGTGTTCTAACCCCAACACTTGGATCACCAATGATTAGCTCTTTAGGGTGTTTATGTTTATCTTCTATAAGCCACCAATTCCTAAGTTGACTAGGTTCACCTTCTTCTAGTTCAAATGTTTCATTCGTGTGAACATTTTCATATACAATTGGAACATCCTGTAAGTTAGATAGATTATCTTCCAATTGTAAAATTTCTTGATTTATTTCACCTAAATGTTCATGCACATCTTGTTCAGGGGAAGTTGGTTCTAGATGATCATGAACAGGCTCAAGTAATATATCATCATCATCAAACATATTTTCAACATTATTCCCTTGTTTCTTTTTATCACTTACATCAAAATATGCATTCTCATTGAATTTCACATGTATAGATTCAATTATTTTTCTAGATGCATGATTATAACACATATATGCCTTTGAGTTAGTTGAATATCCAACAAATATGCATTCAATAGACTTTTGTTCAAATTTATCTAAATTATCTTTGGTATTAAGTACAAAACATTTACACCCAAATACTCTAAGATAATCTACCTTAGGTTGTCTATTATTCAATAACTCATATGGTGTTTTATTTAATTTCTTTCTAATAGAAAGCCTATTTATTATATAACATGCACAACTAACAGCTTCAGCCCACAAATATCTAGGTACTTTGTTTTCGCACAACATAGTTCTAGCTATTTCTTGTAGTGTTCTATTTTTACGTTCAACAACTCCATTGAGTTATGGTGTTCTTGGTGGTGAGAATTCATGTTTTATTCCATGTAATTCACAAAACTTAATTATATCTTTGTTTTTAAATTCTCCACCTCTATCACTTCTAATTCTTTTAACATTTTCTTCATAAAGATTTTCAAGTTGCTTAATAAGCGTTTCGATTGCTAATGGAGCATCGTCTTTGTGTGTTAAGAACAATGTCCATGTGTAGCGTGAGTAATCATCTACTATGACACACACATAGTAGTGTCCACCTAGACTTCTTGTCCTACTTGGACCAAATAAGTCTAAGTGAAGCAATTCTAGTACATGACTAGTACTCACTTCATGTTTCGGTTTTAAGGTTTCTTTAATGTGTTTTCCCTTAATACATGTTTCACACATTTGAAAATTATCTAAGTCTAACTTAGGCATTCCTCTAATTAGATTCTTCTTAGATAATCTTTCTATGGTTGAAACTCCTATATGGCCTAGTCGTCTATGCCATAAGTTCACATCTAAGTCATGTGATACTAAACACTTAATCCTAGCATTTAATATGTTATTTAGTGATAGTGTGTAAATATTACCATCCCTATTTCCTTTTAGTACAATTTCTCCTTTTTCATTTATTATATCACAACAATTAGGAAGAAAAGAGACATGATAACCAGAATCTATAAGTTGCGAAATACTTAATAAATTGTAAGAAAGATTGCTTACTAACAACACATTTCGTATTTGAAATGTGTTAGGGTCCCCAATTGTTCCTTTTCCAATAACCTTGCCTTGGTTGTTGTCACCGAATGTCACCTTTCCTCCATTATCGATTTGTTCCAGTTCGGTGAATAGTTTGGGGTTGCCCGTCATGTGCCTTGAACACCCGCTATCTAAAAACCACTTGGTTTTTAGATTCTTTGATTTTGCCTCCTTCTTGTACTCTTTACAATTTTCCTACAATGGAGACAAAGTTTTAGGTACCCTTTACTTGGGTCCTTGAATGTTAGAGGTTCCATCCTTGTTTATATGCCCTTTGGGTATCCAAACTTGGATGTACTTTTTGGGTACATATTCGGCTTTTTCATAAGTTGAATAAAGAGGATTAACATGTATTTGACGATTCCATTTAAAAGACGTTACATTGTCATACATGTTATATCTTGGTTTATATGCATCATATTTTGACCAACTATAATAATGAGTATGAGGCATATGATTTTGTTTCTTGAATGGCGCCATGTATGTATAATCATATGATGTATGTGAATTCCTATAAGTCTTATAAGGAGGATATGTATGTTGCCTATATTTAGGTTTATATGTATTATAATAAGTTGGATACATTTGATTTTGCTTAGATACATTTTTATACATATATGCATAATTTTTATGTGATCTAGATGAAAAGTTTTGCCTTGATGCTTTTGGAGGTGCATGTTGTATTTTTACCTTAGAATGAGTAGAGGAAGGAGTAGGCAAAATATGTACATTTGACTTAGTTGTACTATATGGCAATTTAGACTTAGATGATATAAAATTAGTCTTTTTGTCTAACATGTCATTTTCTTCTATATAGCCTAACCCCTTTTTATCATTTCCATATTTTTGTGACGAAATTAAAGTATCTAACATATTGGTTCCAGACTTAAACTGTTCCAACATTTTTTCTAAATCTATTTTAGATGTAGTAAGTTGTGCTATTTCTTTTTCACAATTAACTAACTTAGTTTTTAATATATTATTTTCAGTTTTCAATGTATTTTCATTTTTCCTATGTGACTCAATTTTAATTTTAAGAGAATCAAGAGTATTAGTAGACTCTTGTTTAAAAGATTCTAACTGATCAGAAAATTCCAAGTTGGACGTCTTCAACTTATCATTTTCTTCAGTTAGTTTCTTTTTCTCTTTAGATAGCCTTTTACAGTGAGCATGCATCTTTAAGAATTCTTCATACATTTCATCAAATGAAATTTCGTTATCAGAATCTATATCAGAAGAAGATAGTACCTCGCTGGATACGAAGCAGACTTGAGCTTCTTCATTTTCTGATTCTGAGTCAGATGAGTCGCTCCATGTGCTCGCCTTCATTGCTCGTTTGCCTTTTCTTACATTTGGCTCCTTTGTTTTGGACCATTGAGGCTCCTTGTCTTTGACTTGCTTATTATTGTTATTATTATTTTTCTTTTCTGGACAATCGTAAGAAATGTGTCCTTTTTGACCACATTCATAGCATTTTAATTCTCTATTATTCCACTTGTTATTATTAAAATTATTTTTCTTTGCTTGAGAAGACTGTTGTCTATTTTGATTATGCCGTTTGAAAAACTTTCTAAGTTTTCTAGCTATTAATATTAAATCATCATCTAATTCACTATCACTATTACTTCCATCATTGTTTCTATGAGATGACTCAGATGATTTGAAAGCAACAGACTTACTTGACATCTTTGATAATTCAGATTTTCGTTGATTCAATTTTACCTCGTATACTTTGAGTGATCCTATTAATTCATCCATCTTAGTAATTGACTTTGTTTCTTCGATTGCCGTCACCTTTGGATCCCATTCAGCAAGAAGACTTCGCAACACCTTTTGAACCTTCTCATTGTTTGTAAAAGATTTACCTAAAGCTTCAAGTGCATTGAAGATGTTAGTAATTCTCAAATCCATAGATGTTATGGATTCGTTTGGCAACATTTTGAAAGATTCAAGTTCAGTCATAAGCATGTTTATCTTCGACTCTTTTACACCACTTGTTCCTTCATGTTTTAACACTAAAGACTTCCACATATCATGAGCACTAGTACAATTCGATACATAACCTGCTTCAGAAACACTAAGTCCATTCAAAAGTAATTGCATTGCTTTGGCATTCATAGACATTTTCTTTTTATCATCTGATGACCATTCACTTTTACATTTTTCAACCTCTTGAGTTACTTCACTAACTTGTGTAACTTTCGTTGGAATGTACGGCCCATCTTCAACTATAGACCATAAATCAATGTCTATAGCCATTAAGAATAGCCTCATCCTAAGTTTCCAATGAACAAAATTATTACCGTCAAAAAGAGGAGGGCGTTGGGTAGACATACCTTCCATTTCACCTTTGTGAGAAACAATAGCCATAGTATGTACCTTGGATTTGAGACAAGTAGTATATAATGAATCGTTGTTTCTTGGCCTTGTATGGTGTTGAATCTTGCTTCTTTTGAGTGGTTTTGGTCTGGCTCTGATACCAAATGTTGGACCGTCCACCTGCAATAAACACCACTAGAGGGGGGGTGAATAGTGGTTAGCGGAAATTACACTACAACCCTTTGTTAAAATCCTCTTTGAAAACAGAATCTGAAACCACCTCAGATTCAGAACACGTTTTTCAAAAATTCACAAATAATTGTACACAACTCCAAAAATTATGGAACTTTTCAGAATTTAACTTCAATGAGTTAACAAGACTCTATCCAAAAATCAGACAAAAATAAGATCGTTTGACCCTTCAAATAAATAAAAAGATTCAGATGGTCAATCTGGACAGAATTGGACAGAATGTTGATGATTTTGCAAAACGTGTTTCTCTTTGAATACTCAACCAAAAAGGTTGATCTTTATATCAAAACACTCCTTAGGATGTGTAGATGAAGTTTCCAAAAAGCCCTGACCTTAACTAACTCTTGAAAAATACAGAATTTAAGTTTTCTCAAAACTGGTCAGATTGCATCCAGATTGGAGCAGTTATCTTGCAAAGACTGAAAGACTAACTTTCCCTTGCTCAAATCAAGTGATTCTTGTTGCAAATGAAAGCTAACAGTCTGAAGTATAACTCCACCAAAAATCACGAATTTTGAAAATGTTTAGCTATTTTTTCAAATTGTGAGAAGTTGTGTGAAAACTGCAGTCAAAAACGGGCAGAAAATAGAAATAAAGAAACAAGAGAAGAACACCGAGAATTTATCCTGGTTCGGTCAATGTGACCTACTCCAGTCCCAAGGAACACCTTTCCTTGGATTTCACTATGGTATGAACCAAATTACAGCAAGAACCAAGCTTGATCCTTGGGTTAAACACCAACCCTATTCAAGACTTGGATGAACACCTTTATGCAACTCTTGGTTGCAACACCTCTGTCACCTATTGATGTAGCCTTATAGATTTGGCTAATCAATCTTACAAATAAAACACAAGAGGGTGTGTATAGTGTAGCTGGACAACAACTAGAAATGGAACACCTTAGCTACACAAAGTATGAACGAAAATATGAGAAGAGAATAGCAAGACAACAATCTTCAATTTTTGCTTTCAAGTGTGTATCTTCTCTTCTTCACCTTGCCTCCTATTTATAGTGTGAATGGATGGCATATTCTCTCCAACTTTTAGACCATGTGATGGCTGAGAATTTTGAATTAAAGCACCTCCATAAACATCTCCAACAACCTTGTCTCCATTAACTTCAAATTTGAAATTTCAAGTTGACAACTTTTGCCAACTAGCTTGTTTTTGAATTGTCCACTTGTCCAAAAGTCATAAAATGAGAATACCACCTTCTCCATCTGTTTATGGACGTTTTTGATGTTGTATGTATGTATACCAACTCATATTTTGTGAATAAAAAATAATGAATAAGTGTTGACAAGATTATGTCAACATATAACACCAAAATTCATACTTTCTTCTCCTTTACATATTGTGATGAATCTTGCACCAAGGACACCTTGTAATCTCTAAAAGATGATGATTAATATTCTCTTATAACATATATAAGAGGGTCTTCAAGAAAAAATAGAATGTGACATCTCAAATCGTCACATATCCAGCTATAGTCAATAATATCATCGGTTGAGAGAATAAGATATAAGATCACCATATAATCTTCAAAATAATAATAACACAGCTCCAGAATGAAGATAATAATATGCTCAAGAGATTCCTTGAGTGAAAATACCAAAAATACCCTTGGGGGTAAAATGACCAAAATACCCCTGGTGTGAGAAAACTCCAGAAATGCCCCCGATGGTCAAAAATAATCACAATACCACCTTTGTCATGATAACCAAGATAATAATATGCACTTGAAATATTTTTCACCATATGATGTTCCTACAAAACTTAAAATACCAATTTTGCCCTTTTTGGTAAGTTGTAGAAACTTCCAAGGCACGTTAGTCACAAGACAATAATAATCACCAAAAACGCATAATAAGCACATAATGAGCATATATAAATCATGTACAAATGAAAACAACCATTTTATCACATTTTAAAAAATTATTTCTAAAAACTCTAGACATCGATCGATCGAAGTACCTCAGCTTCATAGATCGATGTCTCACATAAAGGTTCAGGTTTTGTCTCTGACCTACATCGATCGATCGAAGTGAGAGTTCGATGTACATTGATCGATCGATGTGTCTTAGGTTTAGAGATCGATGTCTCACAGAAAGGTCTTAAACTTTTCTGCCTTACATAGATCGATCGATGTGAACTTGTTCAACTTTTAATCACATATAACACCATGTGTGACATTTTTAAGTATTCATCACTTAAAATCATGACTTTGAAAATTATCCAAACATATTTCTCAACACAAAAGACTGCAGAGTTATGCTAGTACTAACAGGAAACGGTAAACGTGTTTGCTTTGCCCGACTACAAGCATCACAAAAGACTTCTTTATTAGGAACAGTATTAGAGGGTATAAAACGAAACTTTGAGAGAGGAAGGTGACACATGCGACTGTGCCACACTGACTCATCACACTTTATTGTTGCAAGACTATGACTGACAGAATTTTGAACCAAATGGTAGAGACCATCATGCTGTCTACCCACTCCAATCAGCTTCCTCGATGGCATCTCCAGCACAACACAAAAATCCAGGCCAAAGATTAGCGTACATTTCAGATCTTGTACCAATCGACTGACAGAAATTAAACTAAATGCAAACTCTGGTACTCCCAAAACATCACGCAGAACTAAAGAATCCGAGAGCCTGACTGTCCCAATGGCGCGAATGAACACATGTGTACCATCTGTGGTTTGTACCGTTGCAGCAATTTTGTCAGTAACAACAGTAGTAAACAGTGACAGATTATTGACAATATATGCATTGGCTCCACTATCAAAAAGCCAATAAGATGATCAGGAAGGTTGAAAAGAAACAGTATCCGAACCTTTCTTGCCTGTCATCGGAACATTTGATCTAAAATTACCTCCGTTCAAATGTTCAACAAACTGTGCCATGACTTACGCTTTACGCTGGACGAAATGAAAAGAGCAAATATACGTTTGCAGTCGATGCTAGAATAAGCGTAGAAACTGAAGTCGACGCTGGGTGTCGACTAGAGAAACAACCGAAAGCCAGATGAATACGATGGAATGTTTGGTATTGCGACAAAGAAAAGCGAACGGACAGAGGAACACAAATGTCTGTTGGCGACGCTGGACTATGTGGCAGCCCTCGAAACAAAATAGAGGCAAGAGAATACCGTGGGGAACACTAAAAGCAGCGACCAATAATTGGACGCTGGAAGAACGATGGATAATTTGATAAATGGATCAAATTTCTTGCTCTGATACCATGAAGAATTGTATAATTTGATTCATGAATAAACAGTTTACAACATACACGTATGTATAGGTGGTCTCTTAACTAACTACTCCTACAATAAAGAGATAAGAGATAGGAATGAAATATATCCTAACTACAAGTCTATCTACAACAATAGTGGGATATTAACAAATGTATATACAAACTAATTATCCAAGAATATCGTAACTAATAGGAATCCCAATATCTGTTATTCTCATTTATGCTTCTTTAGGGATAACTTTTTATACTTTTATTTGGAAATGAGAAAAAGTCTAGCTTGCCAATGTTATGTTGGAAAATTGCAAAGATTATTGGCAACACAAAATTGTAGAACAGCCGAGACGTGACGGATTGTCACTGTCCTTAAAGCAATTTTGCCTATACCAAAGAGCAAGGTATACTTCTAGCAAATGCTTCCCAGGATATAACGGCTTACTTCCTTTCTATTGCTCTTAGAGAGAAAGTATTGAACTTGTTTAGTAGAAGAGAATGATAGTGAAAGGTAGAAGAAGAATGCTGCAGAATTTTTTCACAAGAATTCAAGAATTTTTCATGTATTTTTCATATATATTTTGAAGATAGCAAAGCCTACTATTTATAGGCTTTGAGACAAGTTCAAAAGACCATTTTTCTGCAGATTTTTCCTCCATGGATCGGTTATGGACGTTCAATATGAAAGGAGATGTCATTTGGAGAAGAAGATGCATCTTTTGTGAACAGTCGGGTCACATTAGGCGCCTAATGTCACTTCGAACGACTGTACAAAATGACATCGAACGACTGTACAAAATGACATAGGAGCTTCATGTGACATCGAACGACACATTAGGCGCCTAATGTCACTTCGAACGACTGTACAAAATGACATTAGGCGCTTCATGTCACATTGAATGCCTATACAAGGCGTTCGAAGTGTTCTTGAAGTGTTCCCGAACACTTCGAACGCCTACATTAGGCGCTTCAAGTGTCTGGAAGTATTCCAGAACACTTCGAACGCCTACATTAGGCGCTTAAAGTGTTTGGAACGCCCCCATTTCCTTCCATTCTTCATAAAACACTCCAAACTTCATCCAATCTCCTATACAAGGTTGGATCACAAGATTTAAAGTACTTTTAAGTACTTTTCCAACAATCCCCCACATGATCCAAGCTTGTATAGTTTCAAACAAACGAACATAAACCAATCTTTTCACTATCAAACGAAGATAATGACACATAACAGAGCAGTGACAAACGTCTTGAACTGGCCGGTAGTACAATTTGCAGTTATATAAACAGAAATAGGGTGACAACTGTCTTGAACCACATATTTCACTACTGTTTATATGAACACACAAATGACATGCCATTATCTAACTTCTTACAAGTTCGCGGTGTGGTGCATTAAAGGCCCTGCACCCAATCCCAGGATTCATAAGCGCTCTAGAGAGTTTTCCAGGCTCTCATAGGAAGCGGCCCCACTTCCACACTTATATAGGTGATATTCATCAAGTGTGTACTTCAGCACACCACCATCCTTGATGGCTATGAATTATCCATTAAGAGATTTACATCTCACCCTCAAACATGCAGTGAGTACTATCCTCGAACATCAACATAGGAAGGGACATATGTGATAGTACTTAACAGAACTCTTCTATGACGTGTTTTTACCACATTGAACTCCGTTTGTAGGATCTCTACTAATAGTGAGTTGGGTTCCTGTCATAGAGAATTCACATCCAACGGAGCAAGTCCCATTCCTCTCGATGTTTTAAGAACCATTTTCCAGTTCAACCCTTTAGTTAAGGGATCCGCCAGGTTTAACTCGGTTTTTATGTATTCCAAGTTAACCACCCCAGAACTAATCAAGTCACGCACAATATTGTGCCTCAAGCGGATATGCCGGCTCTTTCCATTATATATTTTGTTCCTGGCTCGAGCAATAGCTGCCTGTGAGTCACAATGAACAAAAACAGACGGCATAGGCTTAGTCCACAAAGGAATATCAACTAGTAAATTTCTTAACCATTCTGCCTCTGAACAAGCAAGTTCTAAAGCAACAAATTCAGATTCCATTGTTGATTTAGCTTTACAAGTTTGTTTAGAGGATTTCCATGAAATGGCACCACCACCCAAAGTAAACACATACCCGCTGGTGGAGTTTATTTCATCGTTATCTGTGACCCAGTTAGCGTCACAATAACCTTCTAGAACTGCAGGACTACCGGTAAAGATAAGTCCTAAGTCCATAGTACCCCTTAGATATCTCAATAGTCGTTTCAAAGCATCCCAATGCTCTTTACTTGGACTATGAGTATATCTAGCAAACGATTAACTGAGTATGCAATATCTGACCTAGTACAATTCATGAGATACATGACACTACCAATGATCTTTGCATACTCGCACTGAGACACACCATCACGTTTATTCTTTTCCAATCTTATAGATGCATCATATGGGGTACTAACAGGCTTGACATCATAATGATTAAATTTCGTCAAAATCTTTTCAACATAATGAGATTGAGAAAGCATATAACCCCCACATTTTTCTATCAATCTAAGACCAAGAATTAAATCTGCTTTTCCCATGTCTTTCATCTCAAAAACAGATGATAGAAACGCTTTAGTACTATTTACAACATCAAGACTTGTACCAAAGATTAACAAATCATCAACATATAAACACACAATAACACCATCAAGATTCTCAAATTTACTGTAAATGCATCTATCACTTTCATTTACAACATATCCGTTAAACAACATGGCATTATCAAACTTCTCATGCCATTCCTTAGGTGCTTGTTTTAGTCCATATAAAGACTTTTTCAACCGACAAACTTTATGCTCTTGTCCTTTAGCTATCATCCCTTCGGGTTGCTTCATGTAAATTTCTTCTTCTAAATCTCCATTTAAAAACGCTGTTTTAACATCCATTTGATGTACAACTAACTTATAAATGGAAGCTAAAGCTATTAACACTCTAATGGAGGTAATCCTAGCAACAGGAGAATAGGTGTCAAAGAAATCTATTCCTTCTTGTTGGGTAAATCCTTTAGCCACAAGCCTAGCCTTAAACTTATCAATTGTACCGTCCGCCTTTAGTTTCTTTCTAAAGACCCATTTACAACTAATAGGTTTACAACCTCTAGGCAAGTCTACGAGCTCCCAAGTATTATTGCTAAGTATAGATTCAAGTTCGCTATTGATAGCCTCTTTCCAAAACTTAGAATCTATAGACATTACCGCTTCTTGATATGTAGTCGGGTCATTTTCTAAAATGAATGCAGTAACAAAGTCATTTCCAAAAGACTTTTCTACTCTTTTTCTCTTACTTCTTCTAGGTGACGTGTCATTACTAGACGTTTTGCTAGACTCACCTTTTTCAAATTTAGGACTAACTAATGACTCTTTCTTCATAGGAAAAATATGCTCAAAAAACTCAGCATTCTTAGATTCAACGATAGAACCATTATCAACCAACATGAATCTATATGCAGCACTATTTTGAGCATATCCTATGAAAACACAATCATTAGTCTTAGGACCAATTTTACTTCTTTTGAACTCTGGCATACCAATCTTGGCTAAGCACCCCCACACTTTGAAGTAATTCAAGTTAGGTGCATAACCTCTCCAAAGTTCATAAGAAGTTTTATTGGTCTTTTTATGTGGGATTCTATTCAAGATATGACATGCCGAAAGGATTGCCTCTCCCCACATATTGTTAGGCAAACCTGAACTTATAAGCATAGCATTCATCATATCCTTGAGTGTTCTATTTTTCTTTCAGCGACTCCGTTAGATTGAGGTGCGTAAGGAGGAGTGAATTCATGTATAATTCCATTATCTTCACAAAACCTTTGTAAAGATAACACATTATACTCACCACCTCTATCCGTCCTCAATCTTTTAATTTTCCTGTCTAGTTGATTTTCAACTTCATTTTTATACCTGATGAACATGCTTTCAGATTCGTCTTTATGTGCTAGCAAGTAAACTCTAGTGTATCTAGTGAAATCATCAATAAAAGTTATGTAATACTTTTTACCACCTTTACTTGTATAACCTCTAAAGTCACCAAGATCACTATGTATGAGTTCCAACTTATCTGTTGTTCTTTCAATAGATTTAAACGACTTCTTATGATGTTTTGCTTCTACACAAAACTCACACTTTCTAAAGTCATCTTCACACATATACGAGATTAGGTTGGTGAACTTTAGTCTTTTTAATGCATCTTTATTAACATGTCCTAATCTTGCATGCCAAATATTCAAAGAGTCAACAATGTAAGCAGAACTAGATGCATTCTTATTATTCATAATACACACAGCATCTAATACAAGTAAACCCCCAGAGCAATAACCTTTCCCGACAAACTTCCCATTTCTAGAAAGTATAAGCTTATCAGACTCAAGAACAAGTTTAATGTTAGCCTTGTTCAGTAGTACTCCGGAAATCAAGTTCCTACGCATCGCAGGAACATGCAACACATTGTTCAACTCCAGTCTCTTGCCAGAAGTCAACTTGAGGAGCACCTTTCCTTTACCAAGAACCTTGATACCATGTGCATCTCCCAAGAAAACTTGCTTGCCATCATCTATTTCTTGATATTCAAAAAATAGATCCTTACTGGTAGCAATGTGCTTGGTAGCCCCAGTGTCTACCACCCATTCCGAAGCACTACCGACAAGGTTTACCTCAGATAAGACGACCGCAGCAATGACTTCGTCGGTTGTCTTTGAGAACTCTACCAGATGTGCTTGATTGCTCGGTTGGCCTTTCCGTTGGTTGCATTTAGCCGCTCTATGTCCAAGCTTTCTGCACACCCAGCACGCTCCTTTCATCTTTTTCTGTCCTTGTCCCTGCACAAATGTCTTACCTTTGCCACTGTGCTGAGTCTTTTGTTTCTTGGGTTTGTGCTCCACCACGTTCGCTTGAGAGTTCCTTTCATCTCGTCCATTGTCATCAAGCCGATTATTCTCCTCAATGCGGATGTGCTTGATGACTCCATCCAAGGTCAACTTGGCATCATCATGCTTACCTCTCTTCTTGTATTTACTCCAAGAAGAAGGTAGCTTTTCCAACAAGGAGGCTGCTTGAAAAGTTTCATCAACTTTGATGCCTTCTTGCTCCATGTTATCCACCAACTGTTGATATTGGTGGATTTGATCATTGATCGGTATGTGGTCCACCATTTGGAATTTTAGAAACTCGCTGACTGATATAATCAATTTTATACATATTATTTATACACTCTACTATTTATTTCGAGCAATATTTGGCTAAGTTGACGCTTAAAAGTAATAATAACAATCAGATTGAAGAATACAAGTGTCCATGTAATTAAATGGAAAATATTAATCATGTTGGCTAAATTAACTTCATTTTCTGAGCTTAATTAAGTTACCATTTAAATGTGATATTTATTTATTTTTAGCTGGATACTACACAGTTCTCTTAAATTTTGCAGGAAAATAAAGCAGAAGAAAAAGAGAGCCTGGCGTCAGAAATTTCTGCAACAGGCGCGATTTTCGAGGCGGAATAATTAGGAAGATAGAGATAAAATTCAATAGAAGATTATATCAAAGCTGTTGAATCATATCAGATGTGGCTGTTGCTGATCCGATCACCACGGGACATTGAGAAAAAAAAAGAGCTTCTTATCATTTATGCGCTATAAATAGCAGCCCTCAGAACAACTTTTCAGCAGCACATTCACCGAGAGCAGTCAATTTTCCATAAAGAGGCACGAGTCCCGAGGCACTCCCTTTCTCTCCTTTGTTTTGTCAACCGAAATTAAAATAGAGAAAAGCAAGTGTCTGCAGCTGGCCAGGAAGGGACAAAACCAATCACATTTACCGAGGCTCAATTTCTCCCTCCACCTGCTGTTTCATCCGAGATTTGGAGGAGAAAAGAAAGCAATTGGCAGTTGCTTTTTCTCTCTCCATTATTAGTCAAAACAGGCACGGAGTCCGAAACTGAGGCAAGCCATCAGCATTCACTGTAGCAGTAACCAGGCGCGATTTCTGTTGTGGGTGCAGTTTTATACACGGTTTCTTTTTCTTTTACTCTATTATTCATTTATACATTGATTTGATGGATATTATGGGTTTAATTTGTGGCTAAATTTCTATTTTCTTGACTAGTTATCGCAATGGTTGAATTTTAAGTGCTACAATATCTGCATTTGTTATTATCTCATTTATTGTTCATTATTTTTCCAACTGCTAATTGTTGTTGGTGTGTTTATTGCGTCAGTAGATTAGCTACCTGCTGATAGAACATGTAATTAAATTTGAAGAACCGGGAGGTGAAGAATTTATTTATGATCGTGTCAACAACAAACCTGTAGTAAAACTGACTAGGGATAGACTCGGTTTCTACGGGTGGATAATTGGGAAATTCTAAGGAAACTAAATGCGACTCGACGGACTAAAACTTGCGTAGGGATACGGAGTTTGTCACACCAAGTTAGGTTTCTACGCCAAGGGATTGGGTAGCAGCTAAAATTGAGAATTTCATCCTTAGCAATTGGAAATAAATTTAATGTGCATGTTGAATAGATAATAAAAAAATGTTAAATCTTTAAGAAAAACTCAACCAGAGCATAACTAGTCAGGAATTCTTTAAGGAAAATTAAGTCTCGCGTTATTTGTGTCGTGTACGGTACGATTGTGTTATTTATTATATTTATCTTTATTTTCGTTTTTATTTAATCCCAATTTTTGAAAGGTTTAAATTAAGGCGAAAAATAATTTTGGTACTTAAAATTAGTCCTCGTGGGATCGACAACCCTCTTGCCTGCTATTCTACAATTGTACCTAGTGCACTTGCTAGTTAGTGGTTAAGAAAAAACACATCAAGTTTTTGGCGCCGTTGCCGGGGACTAGATTTTAATATCATATAATTATTATTAGTCTTGAGATTGAGCCAAAATATTATAAATATTTATAAATATAAAAAAAACGTTCTGACGTCTTCACATAGAAAAATATAACTTATTGTTATTGCTTTTCTATCTTTTTTCTTTTTTATCCTCTGATTTCGCATGTTTTGGCTTTCGTAAATTATTATTTTTCTTTTTAATTTTTGTTTGTTTCTGTTTAATTTCGTAACTAATTGTTCCTTTATTCACTTTGAGTGACTGCATCAGATTGTAATTTCTTTCATGACCGTAAGTGTTTGGTACCTCGGGTAGATATTGTATTATTTCGGTAATTAGTTTCTTCCTTTATTTAGTTTTGTAATTTTAACTTAATTTTGTTATTTATTTTGCTACTTTGTTTACTTATTTATTTTCCGTGATTTTTGTTTTACTTTTATTATTTCGATTAATAGTTTATGACCCGTAGTTCCCACGAGCCTTTGCTATACGATCCTAATATTGAGGGTACTGCTAAACATAATCGAAAAATAGCAAGGCAAGCAAAAATTAACTCACAAAGAGTTAATATCCAAGAAATCCAACAAGATTTAGAAATTGAAACAATCGAAATGGCCGAAAATAATCAATAAGCCCAACGATGCCTTAGAGATTATGCAACCCCTAGGGTAGAAGGAGCTGCCCCAGCCATACTTAGACCCACTATAGCCGCCAATAATTTTGAAATTAAACCAGCGGTAATACAAATGATCCAACAATCTGTACAATTCTATGGTTTATCACGTGAAGACCCTAACGCCCATATTTCTAATTTCTTAGAAATATATGACACATTTAAACAAAATGGGGTAGGTGATGATGCTATAAGATTAAGACTTTTTCCTTTTACTCTGAAAGATAAAGCTAAAGCATGGTTGAATTCTCTTCCTTCCGGCTCCATCACTACATGGGACCAATTAGCTTCGAGTTTCTTAACTAAATATTTTCCACCATCTAAAACCATGAAATTTAGAAATGATATAATGAATTTTGTTCAAGACAGTGGAGAATCATTATATGAAGCTTGGGAAAGATTTAAAGACTATTTAAGAAGGTGTCCACACCATGAACTACCAAAATGGATGCAAGTCCAAATATTTTATAATGGTATGGAAAATAGCGCCAGGTCAATGGTAGACGCTGCCAGTGGAGGTAGCATAATGAGAAAACCACCCGATGAGGCATGGAATCTCTTTGAAGAGATGGCCTCAACGGGTTGTCAATGGCCAAATGAACGAAGCAATCCTAAGAGAGCTTCTGTATTAGAGCTTGACACAAACTCCGCCATCTTGGCACAACTCTCCCTAATTTCAAAAAGTTTAGGCATTGGCGGTAAAATAACTTGTGAAAATTGTGGTGGTAATCATGTGTTAAATCAGTGCCCACAAAATCAAATACCAAGCACAAGTGAAAATTTCTGTCCAAGTGAAGCAAATTTTGTAGGTCAAAATCAAAGATTTAAAAATCCATACCCTAATACCTACAACAATGCATGGAGAAACAATGCAAATTCTTGGAATCGACCTCAGAATATAGGACATCCTCCTGGTTTTCCAAATAATCAAGAGAAAAAGATAAATGTTGAAGATATCTTGGCAAAATTTATATCAAGCTCTGAAGCAAGATTCCAAAATCAAGAAGCCTTGATAAAGAGTCAAGAATCATCAATCAAAAATTTGGAAAACCAAGTCGGCCAAATGGCAAATCTGTTGTCAAACAGAATTCAAGGGAACCTTCCTAGCAACACTGAAGTAAATCCGAAAGAATTGAATGCAATCACTCTTAGAAATGGAAGAGAGTTGAGTGAACCAGTTTATCCTAGAATTGTTGAAAAATTTCCAAAACAATCTCAAACTCAGCAATCGATTGATCCGATAGATACAACACCTGAAGAAGTTGAAGAGAATGGTCAAAATCTTAATGAAAAAGATATGAATTCATCATCTAAGAATGAAAACCATGAACCTAAAAGAAACGGTAAAAAGGCAATGTACAATAATGAAGAAGTAGATTACAAGTCGTTGCCATTCCCTCAAATTGTTGAACCTCCAAAAGATAATCCTCAGTTTAAGAAATTCTTGGAAATTTTTAAGAAATTAGAGGTGAATTTACCATTTGTTGAGGTGATATCACAAATGCCTAAATACGCCAAATTCTTAAAGGACATTCTATCAAGTAAGAAGAAATTGCAAGAATGTGAGAAGATACTTTTGAATGAAGAATGCTCAGCCGTCCTACAAAACAAATTGCCTCAAAAACTTAAAGATCCTGGAAGCTTTAAAATTCCTTGTTATATAGGCGATTTCCGTTTCAATAATGTACTCTGTGATTTAGGAGCTAACATAAATTTGATGCCTTACTCTATCTTCAAAAAGTTAAGACTAGGTGAAGTAAAAGCAATCAATATCACTCTTCAATTGGTTGATCGATCAATTAAATATCCTAGGGGAATCATTGAAGATGTGTTGGTTAAAGTTGATAAATTTATTTTTCCTGTTGACTTTGTTGTCTTGGATATGGAAGAAGATAATGATATGCCCCTAATACTTGGTCGACCATTCTTAGCCACTGGAAGAACTTTGATAGATGTCCAAAAAGGTGAACTAATGCTGAGAGTAGGGGATGAATGTGTAACTTTTAATGTATTTGAAGCAATGAAATATCCAAATGAAAAGAAATCATGTTATTCTATTGATGTAATGAATACTGTAGTAGCTGATTTCTGGCGAGATAATGCATCTGATGATCCTATTGAAAATTGTATTGTATCTGACAAGAATAATGATGAAATGAATGAAGAAATTTGCCTTCTTGAAGCTAATCAACTTGGGTATAACGGAAAATTCAAATTTTTAGAACTTGAATTGAAAGGGCCTAAAACAAAATCAAGCATTGAGGAACCACCTGTTGACTTAGAATTGAAGCCTTTGCCTTCCAATTTGAAGTACATCTTTCTGAATGAGGATAAAGCGTTGCCCTTAATCATTTCGTCTTCCCTAAGTAGGCTAGAAGAAGAGAAATTGCTTAGGGTGTTGAGAGAACATAAGAAAGCGTTTGGCTGGCAAATGGTAGATATTAAGGGAATAAGCCCAACTGTTTGCATGCATAAAATATTATTAGAAGATGACTTTTAAATCCGTAGTTCAACCTCAAAGGAGATTAAACCCAATAATGCAAGAAGTGGTAAAAAAAAGAAATAATCAAATTGCTAGACATGGGAATAATCTTTCCTATCTCAGATAGTGAATGGGTAAGCCCGGTTCAAGTCGTCCCTAAAAAAGGTGGGGTTACGGTTGTGGAAAATGAAAATAATGAATTGATTCCTACTCGCCTAGTTACTAGTTGGAGAATGTGTATCGATTATAGAAAACTAAACGAAGTAACTAGAAAGGATCATTTTTCACTACCTTTCATTGACCAAATGCTTGAGAGACTTTGTGGTCATGCATATTACTGTTTTCTTGATGGCTATTCAGGCTATTTTCAAATTGCTATAGCCCCTGAAGATCAAGAAAAAACAACTTTTACATGTCCATATGGAACTTTTGCATATCGAAGAATGCCATTTGGTCTCTGTAATGCCCCAGCAACATTCCAGCGATGCATGCTATCTATTTTTTCTGACATGGTAGAGAAATTTATGGAAATATTTATGGACGATTTCTCTGTGTTTGGATCATCTTTTGACAATTGCCTGAATAACTTAGCTAAGGTTTTACAACGTTGTGAAGATACAAACTTAGTCCTAAATTGGGAAAAATGTCATCTAATGGTTCAAGAAGGAATTGTGTTAGGACATAAGATATCTCATAACGGAATGGAAGTTGATAAGGCAAAAGTTGATGTGATTGCCAAGTTAGCGCCACCCACTAACTTGAAAACGTTAAGGGGATTTCTAGGTCATGCTGGTTTTTATAGGAGATTTATAAAAGACTTTTCGAAAATTGCCAAACCATTAACACACTTGCTTGTGAAAGACGTTCCCTTCAACTTTTCTGGTAAATGTTATGAAGCTTTTGAAATTTTAAAGGAAAAATTGATAACTGCACCAATTTTAGTTGCTCCTGATTGGAATCTACCTTTTGAGTTAATGTGTGATGCGAGCGACCTTACTGTAGGGGCTATTCTAGGACAAAGAAAAGATAAGATTTTTCGTCCTATCTATTATGCAAGTCGCACATTAAATTCAGCTCAAATTAACTACGCAACTACTGAGAAAGAGCTATTAGCTATTGTCTTTGCATTTGACAAGTTTAGAGCGTATTTGATTGGTACTAAAGTGATAGTCTACACTGATCATTCTGCACTTAAGTATCTGCTAAGTAAGAAAGAATCAAAGCCAAGACTAATTCGATGGATTCTGCTTCTTCAGGAATTTGACATGACCATCAAGGATAAAAAAGGTTCTGAAAATGTGGTAGCTGACCACCTGTCCAGACTACAAATTGGGGGAAACGATATACCCAAGAGTGAAATTAATGAAGAATTTCCCACTGAGAAGTTGTTGCTTTTAGATGAGATTTATCCCCTAAATGATCCAGTATTGCATACTTTCCCAGAGAGTGTCATAGTGGGTTCTATTTCAAATAGCACTGCCATTTCATATTCCCTAGCAGGTAAAGCTCCTTGGTTTGCTCCTTTTGCGAATTATCTGGCAAGTAAGTACATCCCTGTTAAATTCACCCACCAACAAAAGAAGAGATTCTTTCATGAACTGAAACATTATTATTGGGAAGATCCTTATTTGTTCAAGATATGTAGTGATAATGTTATAAGGAGATGTGTACCAGAGTGGGACCAGATGGACATATTGTCTCATTGTCACGATGGTCAGGTAGGGGGACATTTTGGTGCTTACAGGACTGCGAGTAAAGTTTTAGAATGTGGTTTTTATTGGCCTACGCTTTTTAGAGATTCACAAAATTACGTGAAGCAGTGTGATAGATGCCAAAGGGTAGGAAACATATCGAAGAGACATGAGATGCCATTAAACAACATAATTGAATGTGAAATTTTTGACCTTTGGGGCATAGATTTTATGGGTCCTTTTCCATCATCTTATAACAACAAGTATATTCTTGTGGCTGTAGACTATGTGTCGAAGTGGGTTGAAGCGGTTGCTGCTCTTACTAATGACACTAAGGTGGTTACGAAGTTCTTAAAGAAAAATATTTTCTCACGATTCGGTACCCCTAGGGCATTGATTAGTGACGAGGGCACTCACTTTAGACATAAAGAATTAAGAGCTTTGTTAGCTAAATACAATGTACACCACAAGATTGCTACCCCATACCATCCCCAGACGAGTGGCCAAGTCGAGGTATCCAATAGGGAGTTAAAAAGAATTTTGGAGAAGACGGTGAATGCCTATAGGAAAGACTGGGCGATGAAGTTGGATGACTCATTATGGGCTTATAGAACTGCATTTAAGACTCCTATAGGTACATCACCCTATAAGCTTGTGTTTGGAAAAGCTTGTCACCTACCTGTTGAATTGGAGCATAAGGCGTACTGGGCTATAAAGTTCTTAAATTTTGATGTGAAATCTGCTCAAGAAAAAAGATTGCTTCAATTGAATGAGGTAGAGGAGTTTAGGTTGCAAGCTTATGAGAATGCTGTTCTGTACAAAGAGAGAACTAAGTTATTGCATGATAGAAACATATTGGATCGAGAGTTCTCTATTGGTCAAAAGGTCTTGCTTTATAATTCTCGTTTGAAGTTGTTTCCTGGTAAGTTGAGGTCGAGATGGTCTGGCCCTTTCATAGTCACCAAAGTATTTCCTTCTGGAGCAATTGAGATTCAAGCTGATGATCAAAGAACGTTCGTGGTTAATGGGCAGAGGTTGAAGCATTATTTCAATAAGATGGACCCTACAGAGTTTGGAAAGGAGGTTTGGTCACTTCAAGATCTTACCCCTAATCGAGATTAGATTATTGAAAGTCGAGCTGTAGACTATAAATTCAGAACTATTTCTTTACTTTGTCATCTTTATTGTTTTGTTTTCTGTTTTGATGGCGTCAAAAGTTTGCAAGTTTTTTTTCATTGAAATACATTCAGAGGCTGTTGAGCAATGAATGTTTCAATTTTTTCTTGCAAGCTTTAGTCATGTTATTATTTTAGAGTCAATTTTTTCCGTGTTATGTGCTTTTGTTGTGGTTTGGTTTTGTAGGAATAAAAGTTGCAAGATCGTTGAAAAAGAAGTTGTCCTGAGATGGGAACCATATGACATGTGTGCGGCTCACTGCAATATTGAAAGATGACGTGTGCATCAAATCAGTTAAGTTTCTTGTTCCTTTGCTTCTTATTCTTAACATTGAGAATAATGTTAATGTCTAAGTGGAGGGTAGGAGACGTAGACTTATGGATGCTTGTTTTTTAGAGCTGATTTTTGATGTATTTGAAAAGAAAAATGCTTAAATGTACGTTATTTTTAAAGTTTTTGATCTTCTATGAATATGTTGATGAGAATATTTTGCATATGTAGTTACATAATACATGAGAAATACCTTTGGAATGATGGATTGATTCAATGTTGACCATATTTTATTCCATGTAATTTGAGACATTTTGAGCACGTATAGCCATGATCTGGTGATTTATGGATGGTAGTGAAGAATTATGCTTGTCATGTATTTTTTGTCATTCTAGAACTTACTTCATTACTCCTCGAGACGAAATTATTAGATGATTTTAAGTTGACTTAGAGATGACAGTCATAGGCGTTCTTTGGACCGTTTGAGCCTTTCTTGCCATCCTATTATTATTTTTTCCCTAGAACCCTTTTTGAGCCTGATTATTAAGAATGGTGAGACCCCATTCGATTTTCTTTGTTGTTAAACCTCATTAACTTCCCATTTTAGCCTACTTGATAAAAATTTATATCCTTATATGTCCCTATTTAAGAGAGCTTATATGGCACTTTATTTTATTTGGGATGAAGAATAGTTGGTTACGATGATGAGATGAGGTTGAAAGGGTACACAAATATATCGTTACAAGAGATTGGTGATGAAAAAGAAAAAAAGTTCAAAAAACAAAAAAAGGGAAAAGAAAAAAAAAAGATGAAAAAAAGGGCCAAAGAAAAGGAAAAAACAATTACATGGCCGATGATATAAAAAGCTTGAAATTGATTTTGGTCATTGGTTCTCAAAAGATAGAGAGGATTTTTGAATTGTAAAAGGAGTCTGTTTCATTTGCATGCCATTTTCTGCGAGCTCTCTTAGATTTTTCTTTGAATCCCTTATCCTTCGTGAAACCAAGTCCCTAGCCTAACATTACAAGCTTAAAAGTCCTACTTGATCTTCGTTGACTTGAATCATCTACATTAGTGGAGAGCGAGTAAGAAGAGTAAGCCTATGGGATGTTCATGAGTCATAATTTGCATAATTTAAACTGATTGTCTACGGAAAGCTAGAGATTGGCTATTTACACACACACCTTGATTACATGGGATAAATATAGTTGATATTTGAATTATGAAGTTATTCAATTGGTTATTCCGATTGTACTTTGTGACTATTTATGTGAAATCATCGCTGACGCATACTCTTTAGAAGAAAGATTAAGCATATTTTCTGTAAAGTCACACTTTTGCTCGAGGACGATCAAAGGTTAAGTGGAGGGTGGTTGATATAATCAATTTTATACATATTATTTATACACTCTACTATTTATTTCGAGCAATATTTGGCTAAGTTGACGCTTAAAAGTAATAATAACAATCAGATTGAAGAATACAAGTGTCCATGTAATTAAATGGAAAATATTAATCATGTTGGCTAAATTAACTTCATTTTCTGAGCTTAATTGAGTTACCATTTAAATGTGATATTTATTTATTTTTAGCTGGATACTACACAGTTCTCTTAAATTTTGCAGGAAAATAAAGCAGAAGAAAAAGAGAGCCTGGCGTCAGAAATTTCTACAACAGGCGCGATTTTCGAGGCGGAATAATTAGGAAGATAGAGATAAAATTCAATAGAAGATTATATCAAAGCTGTTGAATCATATCAGATGTGGCTGTTGCTGATCCGATCACCACGGGACATTGAGAAAAAAAAGGAGCTTCTCATCATTTATGCGCTATAAATAGCAGCCCTCAGAACAACTTTTCAGCAGCACATTCACCGAGAGCAGTCAATTTTCCATAAAGAGGCACGAGTCCCGAGGCACTCTCTTTCTCTCCTTTGTTTTGTCAACCGAAATTAAAATAGAGAAAAGCAAGTGTCTGCAGCTGGCCAGGAAGGGACAAAACCAATCACATTTACCGAGGCTCAATTTCTCCCTCCACCTGCTGTTTCATCCGAGATTTGGAGGAGAAAAGAAAGCAATTGGCAGTTGCTTTTTCTCTCTCCATTATTAGTCAAAACAGGCACGGAGTCCGAAACTGAGGCAAGCCATCAGCATTCACTGTAGCAGTAACCAGGCGCGATTTCTGTTGTGGGTGCAGTTTTATACACGGTTTCTTTTTCTTTTACTCTATTATTCATTTATACATTGATTTGATGGATATTATGGGTTTAATTTGTGGCTAAATTTCTATTTTCTTGACTAGTTATCGCAATGGTTGAATTTTAAGTGCTACAATATCTGCATTTGTTATTATCTCATTTATTGTTCATTATTTTTCCAACTGCTAATTGTTGTTGGTGTGTTTATTGCGTCAGTAGATTAGCTACCTGCTGATAGAACATGTAATTAAATTTGAAGAACCGGGAGGTGAAGAATTTATTTATGATCGTGTCAACAACAATCCTGTAGTAAAACTGACTAGGGATAGACTCGGTTTCTACGGGTGGATAATTGGGAAATTCTAAGGAAACTAAATGCGACTCGACGGACTAAAACTTGCGTAGGGATACGGAGTTTGTCACACCAAGTTAGGTTTCTACGCCAAGGGATTGGGTAGCAGCTAAAATTGAGAATTTCATCCTTAGCAATTGGAAATAAATTTAATGTGCATGTTGAATAGATAATAAAAAAATGTTAAATCTTTAAGAAAAACTCAACCAGAGCATAACTAGTCAGGAATTCTTTAAGGAAAATTAAGTCTCGCGTTATTTGTGTCGTGTACGGTACGATTGTGTTATTTATTATATTTATCTTTATTTTCGTTTTTATTTAATCCCAATTTTTGAAAGGTTTAAATTAAGGCGAAAAATAATTTTGGTACTTAAAATTAGTCCTCGTGGGATCGACAACCCTCTTGCCTGCTATTCTACAATTGTACCTAGTGCACTTGCTAGTTAGTGGTTAAGAAAAAACACATCAAGTTTTTGTCGCCGTTGCCGGGGACTAGATTTTAATATCATATAATTATTATTAGTCTTGAGATTGAGCCAAAATATTATAAATATTTATAAATATAAAAAAAACGTTCTGACGTCTTCACATAGAAAAATATAACTTATTGTTATTGCTTTTCTATCTTTTTTCTTTTTTATCCTCTGATTTCGCATTTTTTGGCTTTCGTAAATTATTATTTTTCTTTTAAATTTTTGTTTGTTTCTGTTTAATTTCGTAACTAATTGTTCCTTTATTCACTTTGAGTGACTGCATCAGATTGTAATTTCTTTCATGACCGTAAGTGTTTGGTACCTCGGGTAGATATTGTATTATTTCGGTAATTAGTTTCTTCCTTTATTTAGTTTTGTAATTTTAACTTAATTTTGTTATTTATTTTGCTGCTTTGTTTACTTATTTATTTTCCGTGATTTTTGTTTTACTTTTATTATTTTGATTAATAGTTTAGGACCCGTAGTTCCCACGAGCCTTTGCTATACGATCCTAATATTGAGGGTACTGCTAAACATAATCGAAAAATAGCAAGGCAAGCAAAAATTAACTCACAAAGAGTTAATATCCAAGAAATCCAACAAGATTTAGAAATTGAAACAATCGAAATGGCCGAAAATAATCAATAAGCCCAACGATGCCTTAGAGATTATGCAACCCCTAGGGTAGAAGGAGCTGCCCCAGCCATACTTAGACCCACTATAGCCGCCAATAATTTTGAAATTAAACCAGCGGTAATACAAATGATCCAACAATCTGTACAATTCTATGGTTTATCAAGTGAAGACCCTAACGCCCATATTTCTAATTTCTTAGAAATATGTGACACATTTAAACAAAATGGGGTAGGTGATGATGCTATAAGATTAAGACTTTTTCCTTTTACTCTGAAAGATAAAGCTAAAGCATGGTTGAATTCTCTTCCTTCCGGTTCCATCACTACATGGGACCAATTAGCTTCGAGTTTCTTAACTAAATATTTTCCACCATCTAAAACCATGAAATTTAGAAATGATATAACGAATTTTGTTCAAGACAGTGGAGAATCATTATATGAAGCTTGGGAAAGATTTAAAGACTATTTAAGAAGGTGTCCACACCATGAACTACCAAAATGGATGCAAGTCCAAATATTTTATAATGGTATGGAAAATAGCGCCAGGTCAATGGTAGACGCTGCCAGTGGAGGTAGCATAATGAGAAAACCACCCGATGAGGCATGGAATCTCTTTGAAGAGATGGCCTCAACGGGTTGTCAATGGCCAAATGAACGAAGCAATCCTAAGAGAGCTTCTGTATTAGAGCTTGACACAAACTCCGCCATCTTGGCACAACTCTCCCTAATTTCAAAAAGTTTAGGCATTGGCGGTAAAATAACTTGTGAAAATTGTGGTGGTAATCATGTGTTAAATCAGTGCCCACAAAATCAAATACCAAGCACAAGTGAAAATTTCTGTCCAAGTGAAGCAAATTTTGTAGGTCAAAATCAAAGATTTACAAATCCATACCCTAATACCTACAACAATGCATGGAGAAACAATGCAAATTCTTGGAATCGACCTCAGAATATAGGACATCCTCCTGGTTTTCCAAATAATCAAGAGAAAAAGATAAATGTTGAAGATATCTTGACAAAATTTATATCAAGCTCTGAAGCAAGATTCCAAAATCAAGAAGCCTTGATAAAGAGTCAAGAATGATAGTGAAAGGTAGAAGAAGAATGCTGCAGAATTTTTTCACAAGAATTCAAGAATTTTTCATGTATTTTTCATATATATTTTGAAGATAGCAAAGCCTACTATTTATAGGCTTTGAGACAAGTTCAAAAGACCCTTTTTCTGCAGATTTTTCCTCCATGGATCGGTTATGGACGTTCAATATGAAAGGAGATGTCATTTGGAGAAGAAGATGCATCTTTTGTGAACAGTCGGGTCACATTAGGCGCCTAATGTCACTTCGAACGACTGTACAAAATGACATCGAACGACTGTACAAAATGACATAGGAGCTTCATGTGACATCGAACGACACATTAGGCGCCTAATGTCACTTCGAACGACTGTACAAAATGACATTAGGCGCTTCATGTCACATTGAACGCCTATACAAGGCGTTCGAAGTGTTCTGGAAGTGTTCCCGAACACTTCGAACGCCTACATTAGGCGCTTCAAGTGTCTGGAAGTATTCCAGAACACTTCGAACGCCTACATTAGGCGCTTAAAGTGTTTGGAACGCCCCCATTTCCTTCCATTCTTCATAAAACACTCCAAACTTCATCCAATCTCCTATACAAGGTTGGATCACAAGATTTAAAGTACTTTTAAGTATTTTTCCAACATGTTAGAAAGAAATAAAGATTCCACAAATGATAATGCAGTTAATAGGTGAGGTAGGATTTTGATTCTGTCGGTATCTCTTTTTTTTATCTTTTATATACGTGATTGAAATGCATGATATATAAAATAAAATGTATGTTAAATGCATGAATAAACCACTGTATGTACTTTTTGGTGGGCGTCTCTTTAGATGATAATGTGGGAGTTGTTTATTGACTAGAGTGAAATATTTCAATCAAAAACTTTTATAACTTGAGTGGTTCGATTTGTTTTCTAATTGTGCTAAGCCCATTACTAGCTTTAAGAATTGAAACATGGGTCTCCGGCCAGTGGAATGCAGAAAGCTACTCCCTCTGACCTTGAGAAAAAAGAGCTCAAATGCTGTTTAAGCGGGTTAGCACATTATTCTTTAGTTGTTTACTCGGGTCGGACATCTTTCTTTAGGGATAGGATCCCCTCACCCCATGCGTCACCGCACGACACGTGGCGGCAAAGAGAAATGGTGAGGCTAGATGAGGGTCACTCGCATCTAGCCTCACCACCCGACTCTGCTGTCACGTGTCGTGTGGTTATAAGTGGAGTGAGGGGATTGAGGGACAGGTGATCTCAACCCTTTTCTTTATGTCAGAAATCCCGTATTAGGCTCACTCCTTTCAAGATTTAGAAATTTGGTCTTTGTAACTAGAAGAAGTGAAACATGGGAAGCATTCTTTTTTTTTCACTTCATGCAACTTATCATCTAAAAATCCACTTTTTCCGCGCATAAACAAACGAAAAATATGTTAGGAAATAATTTTTTTAAAAAAAATGTCTCAAAAAAAAAAAAAGGAAAGTGATGGACTTGGTCTTTCTCTAATGGCATTTGTTCAATTGAGTGCAATTGCATGCTTTTGATGAGAGAAAAACTCCTCTCAGTGGATACATGTTTTATCGATGGAAACACGAAAGTTTATATCCCCAATCTTTTAGCATTTTGTAATATTAGCTTCCGAGATTTTAATTAAACATCTTTCGTTTCTAATATTTAATGATTAAACTAATTTCACATCTTTTGAACTCCCATTTGGTCCGAACTTATTAATGATTAAACTATATATATATATATATATATATATATATATATATATATATATATATATATATATATATATATATCTCGACTACTAAAACAAATTTTACCTATGTTATTACTCCATGATTTTTTTGAACCATTATCCCATTTTATTTAATTTTATCTTGAATTTGGATTAGTTGTTAATCACATCTATTTAATATTTGGGGGAGCTCTAGTTATCAGAGTTAAATTTGAACACTTTGCAAATTTTCATTCTTCAAAAAAAAAATGTTGCATAATTAGGGAGAGGATGAACATAATTACTTTACTACAATCAGAAGGAGAAAAATAATGATTTGTCTTCTTCTTTAAACCCAATATCATTTATTCTTGATTGGGATATCTATGTTGGGTGGTTGACTTTGCAATCTCTGATGATTAGTGTCTTTTTTATTTAGATGTGGAATATATCTTAACTGGCCATTCAATTCAATGTTTTACGTTTATTTTGGACCAATTACAAATTAATTAAGAGTCGGAAGTACAAATAATGACCTAATTTGTTAAAATAATAAACGTTGGGGATGAAATATGCTAAACCAAAATGTTGGAGATGAATACTGCAAAAGAAGAAAAGATTAAGGACATAAACTGTCATTTTATTTTTATCAATTTGCCCGCAAATATATATATATATATATATATATATATATATATATATATATATATATATATATATATATATATATATATAGACACACACACACACACACACACATATATATATATATATATAGACACACACACACATATATATGTACATATATATATATATATATATGTATATACATATATATGTATATACATATATATGTATATATATATGTTACATATATATATATATGTATATATATATGTATATACATATATATATATATATTTGTATACATATGTTGTTACATATATATATATATATATATTTGTATAGATAGTGGCATCACAATAATCACTATATGTAATACACCACGATTACTATGTTGTTAATATACTTATTTTATCAATTCACATTGTTGTTAATACATACTTTGTAGATCGGTGTGACATACACCGTGTATCACGTTGTATGCATATATTAACATTTTTTCAATTTAGGATTTTGAACACTTATGGTGTCAGACACACCAAAATACGATGACTTATACCCCGTAATACAATGGTGTATATAAACGAAACTCAAGCTTCGAATTTTGGAAGATGTTCGCATCCTGTAACATGAATGAATGAACCCCTGACTTTTAGTATTCTAATCCTTACAGTTTTACAAAATTAAACAAAATAAAGCGTGCAACACTTGACATATCGAACTACAAGGGAATTATGTCATTTCCCTTCCGGCGGGACATGAAATTTCGTACGGAATATGAAGCTGGTAGCGTCCCCAAAAAATTAAAGTCCTTTCCTCATCAATTTTAAATTGTGAATTATAGGCCACAGAACAAGTCTTTCTCATATTTCTAGAGCAAAAAGCCAAATTTTTAGCCGTGAGGACTTCCATTGCTACAGCTTTATGAAACTGTATGGATGATGTAAATCAAGAATCCAACCGTCTCTTAGATTAGTAATACGTTATCAAACAACCCACACACGGAGCTCATTGCAAATCGGGCATGTAACCCAACACCCAATTGGGTCGGATTCAGGCCTTTAGCCTTCAGTCCTATATCAGTATTGCTCCCACGCAGCGTGTATCCTGATTCAGATCTGCACCGTTCTAGAGCAATATTTTACCCATGTATCAACTAAGCTATGTCTCACGCGTTAGTCTTTCTGATACATACATTTATCTTTATGTCTAATGCAACCGTGTGGTTGTTGAAAAAAATAAAACAAAATATAACAACATTATTATGTTATATGGAGGTTCTATTTGAATTATGTTTACTTCCCCAATAGTTTAACAAACGCCTAGTGTCATACTAAGATTTATGGTGAGCTCAAATAAGGATCCATAAACCACGTATTGATAGCATAGTTCAACTGGTATTCAGAAATCAAAAATGCTCTTATGACATAAAAGTTCAAGTTTTGACAATCGCAATATGGAAAGTTGTCAGCTCCGTCTTTCCATAGAGCGAACTTGTCGTGTGGGTTCTTTGTAAGCATCTGATATATTTCGCCTATTGAAAAGACCACTAAATTCCTATTTTGCATTATTACATAAATTTACCCTCGGGGTTAGAGATTAACATTTGCACCTCAAATACTTACAAAACCACAATTAATTTATTAATGTAACCCCCCACCCTTCCTCCTCTTTTTTCTTTTTATGATATTCAGAAATTTCAGTCTACCACGGAGTATGGACAGATGGAGCCTAGCCATTCACGAACTACATTGAATGAGAAGGTAAGCTGCCATCCAGATAGTGAGTATACATTGGCTGGATAGAGAGAATGGAGCTTTACTCCTTTTAGGTGGGACATATGCAACTAACTTCTCTTCTTAAAATGCATCCATAATTAACCCTCCACTATAAGAGCAAACTGGAAAATCTCATACGTGGGGACAGAGCATTAACCATAGGAAACTGCACCCACCAAACTTCACACCTGTTGGTCTACAAATACCTGCTCTCATTGGCCAACCCTATCTGACATGTAAAACTTAATTCACCAAATCCTTGCACCAGCCATCAACACAGGGAGAACAGTAAGGATACTGTTGTAATTTATGATGCAACTAGAGTAACACTGATTGCATTATTGTTACACCCGGAAATTTTTGAACTAGCCGTTATGCGTTAGTTAAAAATTAGGTAGCCGATGGGTGTGTAACGACCATTGCGAAATTAAATTAACGGTAGCGTGTCGATCATGTCCAAAGTAATGTTACAATTATATGAAGTCGTTATATATGTATAGGGTAAGAGAAGAAACAAAGAATATATATATATATATATATATATATATATAATATAAGAAATAATAACAAGACAATGAAATAAAAGGAAAAGAAATAAAAGAAATAAATAAAATATATAAAAAAGAAAAAGGAAGAAGTGACGTGAGGATAATGAGCAAAAAAATGAAAAAAAAGAATTTAAAAATAAAATTAAATCTAAAACCTAATGGATGCCGTAAGGATAAGAAATTTTAAAAAAATAAAAATTAAAAAAAAAAGGAAAAAGAATGTGATTCAGGGGGAGGAATAACTGCCCTCCCCCAAACTTGCTAAATGGAGGCAGTATATAGCAGGATGCGCTGGAGTGGAGGGAGTAAATAATAAAAAAAATTAAGAGGAATAGAACGCAGAGGGAGGCGGCCAGAGAAAGAAAAGAGAAAGGAGGGAAGGAGAAGAGAAGAAGGAGAAGAGAGAAGAAGAAGAGAAAGAGAAAAAGGCAACCGAGTTTATTTTCAATCGCGTAGTTTGTCTTCAAATAGGTAGGTTCCCTTTTTCCCCTCCAATTGGTACAAATTCCAGCATGCTTTGGTGATATATTATGTGTTTATTGTTTTTAATTGTTGAAATCTATACTATGTTGCTTGATCTGTGAAAAGCATGAGTTTTGATTACTGTGGAATGCGTTTGATTACTGTGTTTGATGACTGTGAATGCATATACTGTTTTGCGTGGACTGGATTTGATTTTAGAGAAAAATTTGATAATCAAAATAGTAAAACTGCTTTGGTTTTGATTTTAGGGAAAAATTTGATAATCAAATAGTATAAGCTTTGCGCATTGCGTTTTTGAGTCTGTGGAATGCTGCGCAAAAGTCTATGACTCTGCGTCTATCTGCTTGAAGTTAGGGATGAATTGATATCAAAAGAATTTCTAGGATTTATTTTATTAATGTTATTTATTTGATTAAAAATAGTATTAAATATAGGAAAAATATAAGTAAATATCAGAAAATCATAAATAAATTCTAGAAATTATAAAATACTGAAATTAAATGATTTTTATCAAAATTGTCTATGTAGCAGGCCGATTGTGCGCAGGTCTGACTATTTACTTAATATATTATAAAATACAATAAAATAAAATAATCTACTGAGCCGACCACGGGCCGGGCCGAATGGCCAACAGACCGGGCCCCAGTTGGCTGGCCAATTAAACGGAAAAAAAATATAATAAAAAATAATATAATTCTGAATTTCTGGAAACTCTATAAATGTTATTTAATTAATTTTAATAGTAATAATTATAGGGAAAATATAAATAAAATCGGAAAATTATATATAAATTCCAGAAATTATAAAAATGCTGAGATTAAATTATTTTTACTAAAGTTCATTAATTTTGATAATTCATTTAAATTGGATAATTGGGTAATAAATAGAAATAAATTAGGGAAAACGAGAAAAAAAATATAGAATGCACAATAAATGTATACAAGCCATGAGAAAAATAGGTTTAACGTCAAACAACATTAAATCATTACTCGGATCATAAATGAACCTAGATTTGAGTGCCGGAGGATGATGAGGATGGGCCAGGGGCCTCAGACGATCTTTAAATGAACCTAGATTTGAGTACAGGAGGATGGTGAGGATGGGCCAGAGGCCTCATGGCGATTGTGTTTTTGCATTCATGGCACGTGCATTACATGATGACGGGTCGTGACGTACGGGTCACGGGGCGCTCAGGATGGTGTACGGTGGCGGGCCACAACACTCAAGATGGTGTGTGGTGGCGCGGCCACGCACACTCAGTATGTGACTGTGGGGTGTACAACCTGCAGCCACTCAGTAAGACCCGGGTTCATGCATTACACGGTAGAGATATCGGCATTCCGTGTGACATGACTTTGTTGCGGTGTGACATGCATAGTAGGACATGCATCATGATGTTGCGCATTCTTTATCTGGAGTGAATTACTTTCCACATCTTTCATATGCTTATGTGATATCATGTTTTATGTGTTATGTGTTATATCATTTTAGTATGCTAATCTTGTACGAGTTGGAGGCAGGTGCCTACCTGGGTAAGTTTTCCGTCACTCACCCCCTACTTCCCCCCCCCCACCAGGTGAGCACGATGAATAGTACGATTATATTTTTGCTGAGGACGGTGCTGACACGGTAGTACGGGCAGACTGACGGTCGCACCTAGGATACGAGGAGACTTTGCTACTGTCTGTTATTGAGTTCATTGGGTTTCCACAGACATCACCTTGCATAGTTCGATAGACTCTAGATGTTAGTACGTTGACGTTATTCTCATGTTTTATTATTATTCTATTGAGATTTTCTTTTATTCAAGTAATTTAATGTTATGGTATTCGTTTCATACGAGAAAAATTTCTACGTATTTTCGGACATGTAGAAAGTTGATTCGACGCCTTGTATTCTCCTTAGTGAGATACGGCGGGTGCACCATTCCCGATGTTACGGTTCGGGAGCGGGGGCGCTACAGGTGGTATCAGAGAGACGGCTTCAGATCCGCCTCGAAAACGCAGGATTAACTAGATCACTTAGACATAAGCAATGATCTTTACCTAGGAATAAACGATTATACCCCAAATAAATGAAGTAGACCTAAGTTATGATAGGGTTTAAGGGAGGTGTGTGCCGTTGGTGAGCTTTCTTCATTTAATTACCGTTGTACCCCTAACTTTTCGCATGAGCACCCTAAATGGACCAAACCCCTCTATTATTCCGTCAATCAAAATTCTCGTCAAGGTTCACGCGAAATCCAAGAAAATGTCGTCGCGTCGTAAATATATATATATATATATAGTATATATATATATTAAAATAAAAATCTGGCAAAGGAGGCAACGGTGGTTATGGTAATGACCACCAAGATCAGGGGGTCAGCCTCTAGGTATTGGCCGACACCATGGCCACCCTTTTGGGCAACAACGACTGTAGACTGCGCATTGCCAGCAGCAGTTGAACTAACATCTTCCGCCGCTGGTGTTATGCCCCGCACCTTCCGTAGGATAACTAAAAGACAAAGAAGGAATTAAAGGAGATTAATGGTGGTCAACGATAATGAATTAGGAATTAAGTATTAGATTAATTAGAAATTAATGAGAAGATTAAATATTGGAATTAAATTACATTTAATTTTAGAATTAAATAATAACGGATTATCCTTTAAGATAAATAAGATAATAGATATAATTTAGAAACTCCAAACTTTTCCCATTCCATATAAAAACTGACATACGTCAGTTTCCTCATTACGCCGAGAAAACTGACGCAGTCCTCCCATCCCCTAGGCGATTTTGAGGCTCTCTTCAACCCTAGAAGAAGAATCTCTCCAGAAAGCCATCCAATCTTCCTTGTTCTTCAATCCGTTCTCGAGTAATCAAAGGCAAGTAACTTTCTTATAAGTTCCTACGATTTGTGAAAGAAAAAGGCCTACTTTTGATATTAAATAGATCACCATGTGATTATTTGTATATGATTTATGTGTTTGGTGTTGACGATTTTGGCCATTATATGTTGAAATCTTGTCTGTTGTTCATGGTTTATGTGTGATCATATGAATCCCCATCCCTTGAATCCCACTTGCTTGATGATGGCGGTTGAAGGGAGGGATGGGTGAAAAGGTTAGGTTTTTGGGGTTGATTTGATGAAAGATTCGAGTTTTAGGATTGAATCATTGACGTGAATATGAAGGATCTTGTTTGAGAGGGTTAAGAAGGGATTGATAGGGAAGACCTGGCTTGGATTGGTGGGAAGAACGTTGGAAAACGATTGGAATATAGGTCTGCAGTTGATGCAGAAATCGCAGGATGAAGATTCTGAAAGTTCAGGACGTCGATCGATCGACGTATAGCAGGTGAGAGATCGACGTGCCTCAGATGCACGTCGATCGATCGACGTGGAAGGAGTGAGAGATCGACGTGCCTCAGATGCACGTCGATCGATCGACTAATTCAGAGTGAGGGTATGACGTGAGGGTATGACGTAGGTTGAGTGAGAGATCGACGTGCCTCAGATGGACGTTGATCGATCGACGTCAGGGTATGACGTACGTAGATCGATCGACGTCAGGGTATGACGTCAACCAGTTTTGTGGGAAAGTAAGGGAAGAAAAGGGAAGCTAGGGGATCCTTTGGGTGACCTTAGGGACTTCTTAGGACCTGATTATGACTAGTTTAAGTCTTGGGAACATGACTTAAGATGGTGAATCAAGTTTGGAGAATTTGAAGGGTTTTCGAATCGGATTTCAATGAGGCTGACTTAGGAGGGTTAGGAAATGAACGTACGAGGTGTTATAGAGTTCCGTGAAGGAAAGATAGGGGTACTCACATTGGTTTGTGACTTTTGGAATCAAGTTTAAGTGTTGACGATCTAGTTGAGACCTAAGCTTTGACGTATGAGTTAGGGAAATCTTGTGTGTTGCTCTTACTTGCGCATGTGATTATGAACTGTATACGTGAACGAGAAATGTGATTGGAACGAGGAGTCCTGCATCATGGCACGTACATTGCATATGGATTTGAAAAAGAGATGTGCTTCGGCACAGATTTGCGAAGGTGACCTGTAATGTAAACCGGGATGGAAATATAAGCCGGGGCGCATTGCAGGGCACAAAAGGCTGTAACACAAACCGGGATGGAAATATAAGCCGGGGCGTGTTACAGGGTATAAAGTCCTCTACAATGCTAATCGGGATGGAAATATAAGCCGAGGTGCATTGCAGAGTTTTACGAGATCTGTGATGTAAATCGGGATGGAAATATAAGCCGAGACGCATCACAGAGCATACGAACCTGTAACGTAAACCGGGATGGAAATATAAGCCGGGGCGCGTTACAGGGTAACGAGTTACGAGACCGGACATTGTGACATGCATTGCATTGACTTGAAAAGAAAGGGCTCATGCATTTGTGATTGTGTAGTGTAGTGCATATTTTGACATGCATCACGAGAGTCGTTGTGGTATGGATGTGCATGGTATTTGATTGTTATGGATTCGTTAATTGCGATCAATTTGCTGTACTTGCTATTACGTGACTCGTGTATATATTTGGAAGCTTTACAAGACATGTGCCCCACAATTCCCATGAATTATATATTACTCATGTCTTGCCATGTGTTGATCCCGTATGTCTTATAAGCGGGTTACTTGCTAGCGTTTCCGCTAAGGGTACTGCCTTTGTCTTTGCAGATGAACCTAGCTACGATATGATTTTCATTGAGGACGATGGCGAGTGGGCAGAATGGGATGTTTAGACCTTGTGGAGCGAATTGATTAGATAGTTTTCGGTTATTCTGTTTCTTGTTCATTTGGGATTTTAGATGGCTGCGACCATACACAGTTCTTTTGGCATTCACATTGTCTTTTGACGTTCTGCATTAATGATTTAGATTGACGAGATATGTTTCCGCACTTATTTCTCTTACGTCGTGATGATGTGTATTCGAGAGATGAGACGTCTTGTAGTCTTCTCAGTAAGCTACGACGGGTGTACCGATTCGGATTCCGCTGTCCGGGTCGGGGCGCTACAGGTGGTATCAGAGCCTAGGCTTCAGATCTACCTCGGAGACCTAGGTTATGACATGTAGAGTCTTAAGTTATCATTACCACCCTAAGATTGATCTTTAGGTCTAAGTATCTGATCATATATGTAAGTTTGATTGGGATGGGTGTGTGCGAGCGCGATTAAGTGTAATCAATAATTGTAGTTATTTTAATTTACGAATTCCGCCTTGTATCTCATTATGGACCCCAAGTACTTATTTTGGAACTGTTAGATACTAATAAGCGTGATCTTGCATAAAATGCCCCCTAGACGTGACAATCAAGGAAATGGTGGCAACGGGAACAATGACCCTCCCCCACCACCGCCACCAGTCCTAGTCCCACAAGCGTTGATTGATGCTATCACAGTGATAGCTCAAGGGGTTGCTCAGCAGCAACAACCACACACAGCACCTCCTCTACCACCTCCCCAGCAAGGCATCAGGTACTATATTGGGGAGATGCGCAAGATGCATGCCCCAAACTTTGAAGGGACCACTGACCCAGAGGTGGCTGGGTTCTGGCTTGACGAAGTGGAGAAGTGCTTCAGGCTTGTGCAAGTGCCTGAAGAACTCAAGGTGGATGTAGCCACCCCATTGCTGATTGGCAGAGCTAATGCCTGGTGGAATGGCATGCTGCCCAAGATGACCTCCCCTATCCAGTGGAGACAATTCGTACAGGCATACAAGGACTACTATGTGCCTGAGACTGCTGTCTTGGAGAAGATGAGGCAGTTCGACAAGTTTGAACAAGGGAGGATGTCGGTCTCCGATTACGCGGACAGGTTCCATGCCTTGGGTAAGTTCACACCCATGGTCTTGGAAAATAACAGGATGAAGATGCTGAAATTCGAAGAGGGTCTGAATCCCCGCATACGGACAGCTATAGCGGGGTCGAGTTTGAAAACTTTTGAAGAGATGCTGGACGCATGTTACCGAGTGGAGAGTAACATGCGCAGAACACAACCGAGAGAGGCTCGTGAAGAGACGAGCAAAAGGCTGAGGGTAGAGCCAAGCGGAAGTAGACCCGGACGTTGGGTCAAGATCCCTAGGAAAGGGCAAGCGGGGCCAGCTCAAAGGGCACCGCAGCAGAATCAACCCAATCGCCAGGCACCCGCGGAATGTCCACATTGTCATAGGAGACACGCAGGCGAGTGTTGGAAGATTACCGGAGCGTGCTTCAAGTGTGGAAAGACGGGCCACCGAATTAAGGATTGTCCTGAATGGGACCCTAGACCTCAAGCCGGAGCAGGGCCAGCCCAGCAGCAGAAAGGCAGGCCCAATGCGAGAGTCCACGCCATGACGGACGCAGAAGTTCAGGAGGACGCCAACGTGGTGACAGGTATGACCTAAGTTAAATAATAGTTGCTTAAGCTGAATTTTAGTCCTTTAAGTTGATGATTGAATATGTGTTATGTGAAAACCTTTATGTGTTACCCTCTTGTGATTAGGTGTGATTCTAGTTAACAAAGTACCCACAAACGTGATGTTTGATAGTTGGGCTAGTCACTCCTTTGTTTCTAAACGATTCGCCAAAGGACTCGACTGTTTACCTGAGTGGCTTGAGAACCCATTTAGAGTACAAGCAGCCGGCGAACAAGTGCTGGTATCCCATTACCAGTACAAAGAATGCGAGTTGGAATTGGATGGAAAACTATTCTCAGTGACCTTAGTCCCAATCCCAATGAAGGACTTCGATGTAATATTGGGCATGGATTGGCTGACCAAGAATCATGCCAATATTGACTGTAAACTCAAGCAAGTGACTCTCAAGGACCCTGAGATGAATGACATCACGGTACAAGGAAATGTCAAGATAACCAAAGCTCCAAAAAATATATCTAACGGCGATTGAGGCCTTTAAGACTTTGCAAAAAGGAGCAGAGGGATTTATGGTGTATGCATTAGATGCGAAGCAGGAGGTTCCCTCTATGGACCAAATTCCGGTGATCAATGAGTTCAAAGATGTATTTCCGGATGACTTACCGGGAATTCCGCCATCAAGAGAAGTGGAGTTTGAGATCAACTTGATTCCCGAGCCGAGCCTATATCTAAGGCACCCTACAGAATGGCTCCAGCTGAACTTAAGGAACTTAAAGGACAACTTCAGGAGTTGTTGGACAAGAAGTTGATACGCCCCAGTGTATCACCCTGGGGAGCCCCTGTATTATTTGTGAAGAAGAAAGATGGCAGCATGCGGTTGTGTATTGATTACCGCGAGTTGAACAAGATCACCATAAAGAACAAATATCCTCTGCCAAGGATTGAGGATTTATTTGACCAACTAAAGGGAGCTCGATGGTTCTCAAAGATTGATCTTCGTCAAGGGTACCATCAGTTACTTGTGAAAGCGGGAGACGTCCCTAAGACCGCTTTTAGGACTAGATACGGACATTATGAATTCTTAGTGATGCCTTTCGGACTGACCAATGCCCCAGCGGCCTTTATGGACTTGATGAACACCGTATTCCGAGAGCAGTTGGATCAATTTGTGGTGGCGTTCATTGATGACATCCTAGTCTACTCTCCTGACGAGCAAGCTCATGCTGAACACCTAAGAGTGTGTTACAAATTTGAGGCAACAAAAGCTCTACGCCAAATTCAGCAAGTGTGAATTTTGGCTAAGAAGTGTAGCCTTTCTCGGTCACGTGATTTCTGAGGATGGGATCTCGGTAGATCCTAAGAAGATAGAAGCCATCACAGAGTGGCCAAGACCTACAAACGTGACTAAGTAAGAAGCTTCCTAGGCTTGGCAGGCTACTATAGGAAGTTTGAGGGATTCTCAACGATAGCAGTGCCATTGAGCCGACTTACACAGAAGAAGACTAAGTTCGAATGGACTGCTGAATGCGAGCAGAGCTTTACCGAGCTCAAGAAGAGATTGACCACCCCCCGGTGTTGGCACAACCCTCCGGCACCGACGGTTTCGTGATCTATAGTGACGCGTCCAAGAAAGGACTAGGTATGTACATCATTACATTAATGCATTGTATATACTTATGCAAGTCCTAAATTAACTTTCTGTTTATAGGTTGTGTCTTGATGCAAAATGAACGAGTTATTTCGTACGCGTCAAGACAATTGAAGCCATATGAGCAGAATACCCGACGCATGACTTGGAACTCGCAGCCGTGGTATTTGCTCTTAAGATCTGGAGACACTATCTATATGGAGAAAATGTGCCGTGTTCACGATCACAAGAGCTTGAAGTACCTATTCTCGCAGAAGGAGCTAAATATGAGACAGAGAAGATGGTTGGAATTACTCAAGGACTACGACTGACCATCAACTACCATCCGGGTAAGGCCAACAGAGTGGCGGACGCATTGAGCAGAAAGTCTAGCCACGCGAGACAATCTCCGTTAGAACGAGAGATCGAGGAGTTTGATCTTGAATTGGTGGATTCAGTGGCAAATGTCCTTACAGCTTTGTCTATCAGCCCAGACTTGGTAGACAGAATCAAAGAGCGCAGTATGAGGACCCAGCACTGAAGAATCCGCGACAATATCCACGGGGCCAGTAAAGGATTCCAGTTGCGAGAGGATGGAAGTCTATGGTTTCAGAATCGGTTATGCGTACCAGTTAAAGACGAACTCCGAACGGAATTGCTCCAAGAAGCGCATAACTCAAGGATGTCTATCCACCCAGGGAGCACTAAGATGTACAAGGACCTCAAAAGAAATTATTGGTGGATAGGGATGAAGAGATCGATAGCGGAGTATGTTGAGAGATGTTTGGTATGCCAACAAGTCAAGGCCGAACATCAACGACCTGGTGGCTTGATGATGCCGCTAGAGATTCCGAGTGGAAGTGGGAACACGTGACGATGGATTTCGTAATGGGACTACCCAAGACCCGAAATGGAAACGAGATGATTTGGGTAATTGTAGACCGTTTGACAAAGACAACACATTTCATAGCTATGCACATGGTACGTCTTATGAGAAGCTTTCCAATATATGTGGATAACATTGTGAGCCTACATGGAGTCCCAGTCAGCATTGTGTCGGACCGTGATCCCAAGTTCACTTCTAAGTTTTGGCGGGCATTCCAGAAGGCAATGGGTACCGAATTGAGAATGAGTACCGCATACCACCCTCAAACGGATGGACAATCCGAGAGAACCATCCAAACCTTAGAAGATATGCTGAGAGCATGCACCTTAGATTTTAAAGGAAACTGGGATAGCATGTTGAAGTTAATGGAGTTCTCATATAATAACAGCTATCACAGTGCAATTGGCATGGCGCCATTTGAAGCTTTATATGGACGTAAGTGCAGGTCCCCCGTTTGTTGGGATGAAGTCGGAGAAAGGACAATCACCGCACCCGAGTTGGTTGAACAAACTGTTGAAAAGGTCAAGGTGATAAGAGAGAAATTGAAGGTGGCTCAGGATCGTAATAAGAGTTGGGCCGATTCCAAGAGGCGACCCTTGGAGTTTGAGGAAGGTGGAAAGGTCTATTTACGAGTTTCACCAACCAAAGGAGTCGCAAGATTCGGAATGAAGGGCAAGTTAAGCCCTAGATATATTGGCCCTTACGAAGTTCTTGGTAAAGTTGGTGAAAGAGCATACAGACTCGCCTTACCTCCGAATTTGTCACAAGTCCATAACGTATTTCACGTATCCCAACTACGGAAATACGTACCGGACCCGAGCCATGTCCTTGAAGCTCAACCCTTGGATGTGAAAGAAGATGGCACTTATGAAGAGCATCCAATAAGGATTGTGGATAGAAAAGATCAAGTCCTACGCTGACGCGTCATTCCGTATGTCAAAGTTCAGTGGAGTAACCATACGGAGCGTGAAGCCACGTGGGAGCTTGAAGAGCAAATGAAGGAACTATATCCAATCTTTTCCAATAAGGTACGCCAGTTTCGAGGACGAAACTTTTTATAAGGGGGGTGGAATGTTATGCCCCGCACCTTCCGTAGGATAACAAAAGACAAAGAAGGAATTAAAGGAGATTAATGGTGGTCAACGATAATGAATTAGGAATTAAGTATGAGATTAATTAGAAATTAATGAGAAGATTAAATATTGGAATTAAATTATTTAATTTTAGAATTAAATAATAAAGGATTATCCTTTAAGATAAATAAGATAATAGATATAATTTAGAAACTCCAAACTTTTCCATTCCATATAAAAACTGACATACGTCAGTTTCCTCATTACGCCGAGAAAACTGGCGCAGTCCTCCCATCCCCTAGGCGATTTTGAGGCTCTCTTCAACCCTAGAAGAAGAATCTCTCCAGAAAGCCATCCAATCTTCCTTTGTTCTTCAATCCGTTCTCGAGTAATCAAAGGCAAGTAACTTTCTTATAAGTTCCTACGATTTGTGAAAGAAAAAGGCCTACTTTTGATATTAAATAGATCACCATGCAGTAGTTTCTTTCCGTGATTATTTGTATATGATTTATGTGTTTGGTGTTGACGATTTTGGCCATTATATGTTGAAATCTTGTCTGTTGTTCATGGTTTATGTGTGATCATGTGAATCCCCATCCCTTGAATCCCACTTGCTTGATGATGGCGGTTGAAGGGAGGGATGGGTGAAAAGGTTAGGTTTTTGAGGTTGATTTGATGAAAGATTCGAGCTTTAGGATTGAATCATTGACGTGAATATGAAGGATCTTGTTTGAGAGGGTTAAGAAGGCATTGATAGGGAAGACCTGGCTTGGATTGGTGGGAAGAACGTTGGAAAACGATTGGAATATAGGTCTGCAGTTGATGCAGAAATCGCAGGATGAAGATTCTGAAAGTTCAGGACGTCGATCGATCGACGTATAGCAGGTGAAGATCGACGTGCCTCAGATGCACGTCGATCGATCGATGTGGAAGGTGAGAGATCGACGTGCCTCAGATGCACGTCGATCGATCGACGTATTCAGAGTGAGGGATGACGTGGGATATGACGTGGGGTATGACGTAGGTTGAGTGAGAGATCGACGTGCCTCAGATGGACGTTGATCGATCGACGTCAGGGTATGACGTACGTAGATCGATCGACGTCAGGGTATGACGTCAACCAGTTTTGTGGGAAAGTAAGGGAAGAAAGAGGAAGCTAGGGGATCCTTTTGGTGACCTTAGGGACTTCTTAGGACCTGATTATGACTAGTTTAAGTCTTGGGAACATGACTTAAGATGGTGAATCAAGTTTGGAGAATTTGAAGGGTTTTCGAATCGGATTTCAATGAGGCTGACTTAGGAGGGTTAGGAAATGAACGTACGAGGTGTTATAGAGTTCCGTGAAGGAAAGATAGGGGTACTCACATTGGTTTGTGACTTTTGGAATCAAGTTTAAGTGTTGACGATCTAGTTGAGACCTAAGCTTTGACGTATGAGTTAGGGAAATCTTGTGTGTTGCTCTTACTTGCGCATGTGATTATGAACTGTATACGTGAACGAGAAATGTGATTGGAACGAGGAGTCCTGCATCATGGCACGTACATTGCATATGGATTTGAAAAAGAGATGTGCTTCGGCACAGATTTGCGAAGGTGACCTGTAATGTAAACCGGGATGGAAATATAAGCCGGGCGCATTGCAGGGCACAAAAGGCTGTAACGCAAACCGGGATGGAAATATAAGCCGGGGCGTGTTACAGGGTATAAAGTCCTCTGCAATGCTAATCGGGATGGAAATATAAGCCGAGGTGCATTGCAGAGTTGTACGAGATTTGTGATGTAAATCGGGATGGAAATATAAGCCGAGGTACATCACAGAGCATACGAACCTGTAACGTAAACCGGGATGGAAATATAAGCCGGGGCGCGTTACAGGGTAACGAGTTACGAGACCGGACATTGTGACATGCATTGCATTGACTTGAAAAGAAAGGGCTCATGCATTTGTGATTGTGTAGTGTAGTGCATATTTTACATGCATCACGAGAGTCGTTGTGGTATGGATGTGCATGGTATTTGATTGTTATGGATTCGTTAATTGCGATCAATTTGCTGTACTTGCTATTACGTGACTTGTGTATATATTTGGAAGCTTTACAAGACATGTGCCCCACAATTCCCATGAATTATATATTACTCATGTCTTGCCATGTGTTGATCCCGTATGTCTTATAAGCGGGTTACTTGCTAGCGTTTCCGCTAAGGGTACTGCCTTTGTCTTTGCAGATGAACCTAGCTACGATATGATTTTCATTGAGGACGATGGCGAGTGGGCAGAATGGGATGTTTAGACCTTGTGGAGCGAATTGATTAGATAGTTTTCGGTTATTCTGTTTCTTGTTCATTTGGGATTTTAGATGGCTGCGACCATACACAGTTCTTTTGGCATTCACATTGTCTTTTGACGTTCTGCATTAATGATTTAGATTGACGAGATATGTTTCCGCACTTATTTCTCTTACGTCAGTGATGATGTGTATTCGAGAGATGAGACGTCTTGTAGTCTTCTCAGTAAGCTACGACGGGTGTACCGATTCAGATTCCGCTGTCCGGGTCAGGGCGCTACAGCTGGTGCCACCGGATCGAAGGTTCTACTACATGGGAGTGCAGGACGTCCGGAATTCGATGTTTAGAAGAACCCTTCACCGAGGAGGCCGAGATATGCGACATGGCCACTAGCAATCACAGGACCGCCCGCGAAGAAAGTACAGCGCGGAGGAGTACATGGCCACCATCGTTACCATGTGCTCATTGTGGATGCCACATTCGGGTCAGTGTGGGGGGATTATGAAAGCATAAGTGCAACAACAAGGACGTTTTATGAGTAAGAGCACTGGGCAGAGGCCGGCACCACTATCACATCAGAATCAGGAATAGCATAAAGCAAAGCAAGGATCAGTATCCATATCCGCGTGATGACTAATGCAGGCATCGGAAAGGTTGGCGACGTCATAGCGGAGTTCAATCGCCGGCGACCAGGTATCAATGACCCATCATCAGTATAGATGATGTTAATTAGAGACAAATGATCATAGTTGCGCAGCGGAAGCATGAGTTTCTTAAATCACGTAATTTTAGAA